>RJWM01022915.1:0-32919 GCA_004363535.1 Dasyprocta punctata | reverse complement strand
AACAGTTAGATATGGGAATATTCCTACAAGGGACTACCGTGATGAAGAAAAGGAATTCAACTGGGTACAGTGGCACACCCTTCTAGTTCCAGCTACCCAAGAGGCTGAGGCAGGAAGAACACATGAGTACAGGAGTTTGAAGCCAACCTGGACAACTAGGCAAATTCCACATCAAAAGGAGGTGGAAGGAAGGAGGGAAGAAGGGAGGGAAGGAAGGAAAGAGAGAGGGGGAGTGAAGGAGGCAGGGGGAGAGGCAGAGAGAGAGACAGAGACAGAGACAGAGAGATGACAGATCGCTGGCATAGAAACTGGAAGAACTGCACATGATTTCTTTGGAACAACCTATTCTGCCATGCATGTAGCTAAAGGTTACCTACAGGGGAGAGGAAAACCTCACACTTTCCCTTCCCCCAAAAAAGACCTTAAATATATCCCTGAAATTATGTTAGAGTGTTTCAAGATTAGCACCACAAAGACCTATTTTCTATCCCGTCTCCGAGTGAAAGAGGTAAGAGCGTGCAGACCTACCTAGATTCTTTCTCATGGTCAGTGAGAAACAATGATGGCAGCGAGTATTGGGCCTGTGACATGGTACCTCACTGAAGGTTAGTTGCATCGTCTCTAATTTGAAACAGATGTATGCTCTATAATCATAAATATTACAAAAAATTTTTAAGAACTCAAGAAACCTGTGCCCTCTCAGGGTCACATGTCTAAAATGAATTTTAGTTTCCCTCCTGCTTCTCCTTTTATGATGAATTCATTAAGCAAACATGTACAGCATGTAGTAAATTCCAGGAGCCATGCTAGAACGTTGACTCTGCAGATGGTCACAACCAGGAAGAAAAGACAGACAGAAAAAGACACACGGTTAACCACGTAACAGACAAAAACCATGTCGGTGTGATGACTACTTTGATATGTCAACTTGGCTGGGCAATACTCAAAATATTTGGTCAAATACTATTTTGGATGGCTCTGTGAAGGTGTTTGTGGATAAGATTAACATTTAAATTAGCAGACATTGAGTAAAGCAGATTGCCTTACCCAATATGGATGTCCCATATACAGTCAGTTAAACCCAGACCCACCTCCCCCAAGCAACGAGAAATCGCCAGCAGACAGCCTTAAAACTCAGAATGCAACTGTTCCCTTAGACTCCAGCTTGCTGGGTGTCACCTGGATAACAGTGTAGAAACAGGACGCTTTCCTATAACCTCAACATCTCCACTCACATTTAGAATTTAGCTACTATATGGCATATCTGGTGCTGCATTGCCTACTAGTTAGATTAAGAAAAGGGGAACACTTGGTGTAATCACACCAAGAGAGAGATTCGTGCACAATTTAAATGAATGACTTTTAAAATATTTTTATATTTCAATAATACTTGCAAATGGTAAATTAAAACAGAATCCTTTACTATAGTCACCCAGAAATGCTGTAAGAAAGTTGAACAGTTGAAAGAAAGAGGAGGAGGGAGGGGAAGACATTGTTGATACTAGAAATAAAAAGGAAGGGGAAGCCTGAATTTTGAGAACATTTATGCTAATAAGTGATCATAGGCAGAGGTGGGAGGCGCTAACTGAAGGAAGTGAAGGTTAAAGACTAGGATTTTATAATGAATACAGTCACAAGATGTGGCAGGTTGAAATGTAACTCATAGGTAAAATCACGTTTTAAAGGGACCTGAAACTCTGGAGAAGTGGACAGAAAAACTGTGCCTCAGGGACCTGACAGAGAATAGTTTGACTCTGTGTGAGGAACATTTGTTAAAACCAAAAGTCCTGAACTGAGCTTCTGATGGACCTGAAATTTGAATGCTGTTATTCGCCAAGACTGGGAAATTACAAGGCAGCAAATTAGCAGGTACCTGCTTATTGTTTGGTGGACCTTGGGAAAGAAATGCAAGTCTACTGTGCGGAGTGCTACCACACTGCTGTTACACATAATTCCCTTAAAAAATGGGAGTGTCCTATAGAGTAAATGAACTCACAATAAAAGACTACAAGAGAAAATCAGCAGATACAATAGGACAGTTCAATGTCCTAGAACTAGTAAGAATAAAATAACAATCCAAAAGTAAAAATAGAAAAGCATGTTTAAACTGACTAAAGAGTTGAAAAGAATAAAATGAACAAAATAATATATATGAGAAAAATATGGATAGACTTGAAAAATAACCAAATGGAAATTTTAAGGAAAAAAATAAGAATTGAAATTATAAACTGAATGTATAAATTAAAGAAAGAGTACATACAATTGAAAAGAAAAAATAACATGAATGATATGACTAAGTTAACCAGAATGAAATCTTAAATACAGAGAGATTTTTAAAGATGTGTAAGAAACATTAAGATTTATTCATAAGAAAATAATAATGTTCAAAATAATCTATTGGGAATTCAGAAGAAAATAAAGAATTGAGTAAGCAAGATTTGAAAATATGATAGCTGAGTATTTCTCAAAAATGAATAAAAGCATGAATTCACAAATGAAGAAAGTTTTGAATTTTAAGCATAATATATTAAATAAAAATATCCCTTGGTGTATCAGTGTGAAAGGAAAACATAAGTATCTTTAAAATAACTGGAGCACAAAACTAGATGAACATAAAAGGAAAATTAGACTGGCAAATAACTTCTCAACTATAAAAGTAGAGGCCAAAAGACAATGGAATAATTTCTTCAATGTACAAAAAGAAAAAGAATTTTATACCTATCTAAACTATCATTCAGTACTGAGTGTACTAAAAGAAAAAAATACATATATTTTTTATTTTTATTTTTTATTATTTTTGGTACCAGGTATCAAACTCACAACCTCATACTTACCAGGCAAGCACTTGAGCCACTGAGCTAAATCCCTGGTGTGCAAAAAATATTTTTAGACAAATATTTTTTAAAAGTTTACTATTCACAAACCCTCGATGAAAGAATAAAGCACATATTCTATGAGCTCTAAATACCAAAAATCCCTAAATTTAAAAGATATGATGAATAAAGTAACTGATATGCAAGCATACAAGTATAAATTTAAACAAGAATTGGTTGCATGAAATATTGGCAATCAATAACATGTAATCAGAAAGGATGTACACTAAGAGGTGGTGTTTTAACAACATGGTGAAAATTTTGAGCACTATAGATTCATTCTGAAACATGATCATTTTTAAAAATATAAAGACAGTCACTTAAAAGATCCAGAAATAAAGATGTAGCTGGCTTTCTCCCTTGGGGTTCTTGTCCTGAGGGCAATGAATAATGATGGAACAGATTAGTAGGCAGTGGGGAATGGTATCAGGTATGGTTTATTAGAAAGATAAAGAAAACACCTTACTAGAGATGAGGTGGGAAAGAAGGACGCCAAGGAAGCACCTGAATCTAGAAGCTTACATACAGCTCTTTGCCCCACATGTGAAAAGACAGACAGAGGGACAGAGGATGTGCAGAACTGCAGGTTTTTCACTGCTTACCAGGCATCTTGGGCTCAGCAGGATTTATTAGTCCTTTGTCTTTTGCACTCTAATTCTTCCAGGTTTATCTCACCTGCCCTCAGTTTACCCAGGCCCTTGTACTTTGTTCTTTTATCTTCTCGTCTCCCCCCCACCACAAGAATGTGACCTAACTGCTGTGATGGATGCAGGGGCATCATTCACTGATGATGCTTCTGGCTGCCCCAGCGGTACTGGAAGGGCAACAGGCAAGGCCCACCACTGTGAGGTCTATTCAAGGAGCCTGAGTAGAAATCAGAAGATATGATTGAGGAATCTGTATCACTATCTGTAGCTTCAAATCTTCATATCCACACAGTCCGTAAACCAGATTTGACCAACCAGAGATTAAAAATATCTGAAAAACTATTGTCTCTATTGTGAGATACACAGACTTGTTCTTGGTGTTGTTGCCTAAACAATACAGTATAACAATGTTTTACATAGCAATTACAATGCCTTCGGTATCATAAGTAATCCAGTGATGATTTAAAGTACATAGGAAAGCTGGGCGTGGTGGCACATGCCTTTAATCCCAGCACTAGGGAGGCTGAGGTAGGAGGAGCATTGCGAGTTTGAAGCCAGCCTGGGCTACAACATGAGCACAAGGCTGCTATGAGTTACATAGTGCAACCCTGCCTCAAAAAACTAGGGCTGGGAGTTTGGCTCAGTGGCTTCAGTGCCTGTCTGGCAGGGCTGAGGTTGTGAGTTTGATCCCCGGTGCCACAAATAATAATAATAATAATAATAATAATAAAGTACATAAGAGGAGGTGTATAGGTCATGTGCAAATACCATACCATTTTATGTAAGGGACTTGAGTACCTGCAGATTTTAGTACTGGCAGGGGTCCTGGAACCAGTCACCCTTGGACACCAAGGGACCACTATAGTTAAAAAGTTGCTTGGTGTTGTACCATGGAATGGGGTTCAGATGCCAAACAAGGCAGTCTGATTCCAAAGTTTCTTCTCTATGTGCTACATCTCTCATTCTTTTAGACTGGTTGACATAAGAGCACTATTCCTCTTTTGGAATAGACATACTCTTCCCTTTTTTAGACAGTCAGGAGGCTATCTATGAGTGTCTGATTTTTTTGTCTTAAGATCTATTTCTTTATTTAACATGAATTATTTATCTAGAGACAACAAGTTTTATTTATAAGCACACAAGGTTTTTAGTTTCAGCCATGAGAAAACTGAAGACTGCGCTTTTGAAGGACAATTTTAGCTAAGGAGGTAAAAAGATTTGCTGAGCTTTTCTGGCTGTCACTGTGGCTTTTTAGCCTCATTGAGCCATAACCATGACAAGCTACAGGAATACCTGAAGACTGTTAGCAAGGACCAGTGTAGTAATCGGAGTTCCCTTTGCAAATTAAACCCAAATTACTATTAATTTTTATGTATCTTGTTGGCTAAATTTTCTGCTGGGTGTTTAAATTAAAGTGAGACCTGTGTTAATCAATATATACTCATAGATATATGTCAGTGTCAGTTAAGGCCTTTTAAAGGTGATCTTGGGAACTCTGTACAGAGTCTCTCAGCTGCTCTGTCAATGTCATCTTTCAGGATGAGTTGCAATCTTACTGAGCCATACAGCTTCCCTTAGAAGTGTGAGAGGCTTTTCTTTTTCTTGAGACCCTCCTTTTAGCATAATGTACACTGACTCTTGTCCACTAGAACCTAACAACCTCCTTACTCAGGAGGCTGGGTAACTCACCAGAGATGTAGAATCTTGTAGAGAGCTTCTCATATCCTGAGTCCTTGTGGACGTCAGACAGCCAGGGCCAAAGTATTGACTGGTTTTTTTTGCTCAGTTATCTTTTTTAAATTTTGTCTCTAAATCTCAGTTGTCGAACCCCCAGGAGGTCAGTTACACTAATACAAAAGTGGGAGAAGCAGGCTAACTCTCATAATCTTATCTGGATATAGAGCGCTTTGAAATATAAAGTATGACTGTTATATTGTAACCATAATTGTCTTTCCAGATAATAGTTATAAAGTTTTACAGGAGAAATTTGAAATCAAGAGCAAACAACATTTTAGAATAATGATGATGCTGGTGATATTGTGTTAGAACCACTGGGGGGTTTTCTGTCTCTAAAATTGTATTTAAATTTTATTTTAGTATAAAATACTTTATCACAGAGAAGAGTTGTAGAGTGTTAAATGAGGTGTTTATTTGCTATTTCCCCTTATTATGAAACCAAGTTTGATGCTTATCTATTTTTTGAAAGAAAATCAACCTCTTAAAAACTTTTAAATTGGCCCCAAGCTTATAAAATAAAACCAAAAGGTATATTTGGGAGACAAACCTGGAGATATTCATACACATTTAAGATGTACTGTATGTCTTTAAGATATCCCCTGCTTATTTTAGGGGAGCAACAAAGAAGAAAAAAAACAGAGAGAAGAGACAGGATCCTGTGTGGTTCCAAGGTCAGGCTATGTGAGCCATCCACCTTATCTTGGGGTCACATTGCATGTTTAGCCCACCCCAAACTGAGGTTAAGCCACAGCCTGTCTTACTTCTTGTCATGACTAGGCATCTCTGCCAGTCATAAAGAGATCTGTTGCTCATGTCCAGAACAAGCATCTTTGCTCCTGGCATGAAAGAAGAAACTGGAAAAGGGGAACTGGTCTATATTAAAATATATTAAAGAGGCATAACAAGCAAATTAAATGCACTGACTTTGTTTATATCCTGGTTCAAATTACTAACTGTAAGAAAGCATGAGAAAACTGGAGAAATTAAATTATATAGTGAGTGTTACATGATACCATAGGGTTACTATTTTACCAGATATGAAAATGGTATTTTGCTATATAAGAAAATATTCATGTTATTTAGAATTACATACAAAGATAAAATATGATACTTTAGAAGTACTTTAAAGTAATCCTTCAAGGAAAACAAAAGAAAAGGCAAAGGAATATAGTGGCACCTTGGTTCCTGAACAATTTTGTTTGTGAAAAATTTGAATCACAAATAGAAGCATTTGGAAAAATTTTGATTTTGTTTGTAAACTTTGTAAACTTTTCACTGGGTGACCAACACAACCATGCCCAGCTTTCTTGCATGAACATGAATGTGACCATCTTTTCCTGAATTGTGGAATGAATTAAGTTTATGAACTAAGGCATCACTGTAGTTTTACAGGATTGAGGGTAGCAAACATGATAAAATCTTGATAATTGATTAATCTGGCTAATGAATATATGGGGACTCATTGTACTACATTTTCTACATTTCAGTAAGTGTTTAGGTTTCTAGTCCAACTCTAAGCTGTTCTCAAAAACAAAACTCTTAAAGACAATTAAACACAATATTTTAAAATATTATAATAGAAAACAATACAATGTATCAATACCAATCCAGAGAAAGCTTAAGAATTATGTTCTTATCAGTCAGCTAGACCTTAATGCAAGAAAAATAATTGTGGGGAATATAGAAACTCATTTTACAATGATAAAATGAACAGTTACTCAGGGAGAAAACTCTTGAACTTACGGGTGACTAAAAACATCACCTCAAAATATATAAAAATAGAAATTGGCAGAGGTTTGATAACTCAAAAATCAGGCATAATAGAAAAGTTGAATACACTCACTATAGCAAATTGCAGGATTGCCCCTCAAAATGTATCTGCCCACTGATGCCCTAAATCCTGTTCATGTTTCTTTATTATTTGAAAGAAGAGCCTTTATAGATGTAATTAAATTATGATCCTCAGATGGTTTTAGCGTGGATTATTTCAGTGGTCCTGAAATCCAACAACGGGAGTTCTCATATAAGACAAGACGATGCAGAAGCCATGTGAAGACGGGCTGCAACTGGAGTTGATCAACAGGGAGCACCTGGGGCCCCAGGAACTGTAAGAGGCCAGAAAGGGGTGTCCTCTAGACCCCACAGAAGGAGAGCAGCCTTGATATCACTGCCCTCTGTCCTCCACAACTCTGAGACAATAAGTTTCTGTTACTTTCAGCCACCAAATATGTGACAGTTTGTTAGTTGAGCTCTAGGAAACTAATGCATATTCCCCCCACAGTTGACAAATTGAACATACAAAAAAAATTTTTTTAGAACTTCAAATATTCCAACAACATAATTAGCCATTTTTATCTAATGGGCATGTAAACAAACTTGCACTTAGTTATTTTCAGAAATATGTCTTCTTTTTCATCACATATGAATTGTTCATATAAAGTTGAATAATGTAACAAAAAATAATTTAAGTCAACATAGAAAAGCTGAAATCTTTTTTTTTCCCTCTAAATAAGCAGGTGCATTGCCCATGTATGAGAAAACTTGACTTAGAACATTCTGACCCTTTACTGTGCTAGAGACAGCTTGTCTTCTTTCTGCTTAGGAGAGGATGCAGTTCACTAATTAGCCATGGATAAGCAACTACACCCAGGCTCTTAGCTCTGTCTGTTTTCAATGACTCTTCAAAGAACTAAAATTGTCAAGGATATGCAGACTCTATTGTCAATTTCAAGTAAGCATTCAAGTCACAGTCATTTCTACTAGCAAAATACTATTCTAAAGTAGCAGTCCCTCAGGCAAGACTTTTTTTTTTTTTGGTTTTTGTTTTTTCATGGTGTTGTTGATCAACCCTGAAGCATCGTAAGTAAACATAAAGTTAACATGCTTAAATAAATTTTGCATAAATCAGATCATACCTATTATATGCCTCTCACAAAAGGAAGTAAGGTAACATATTGGACATCTAGAGACAGGAAACATAAAGGTAATTTTCAGAAAAGAGCTATACCTATCCTACTTAATCAACATAAAAACAACCACCAAAACATAGTAAGGCAATGGGGAGATACTGAAAATCTAAGCTACTTCTTGCTTTTTCTCTTTCATTTGCATCATTCACAACATTACCTCCCCAGGGCAACAACTAGGTTATTATTTTTTGGCACAACTCTATTTAACCATGCAATGTGTGTATGCTTCCAGCTTGTAGAAATACTGGATAATAATTTTATTAAAAGGAAAATCTCTTCACACTTCTGCAACCTCTCATGTCTGCTGGCCCCTAGCAAAGGAAGAAGCCTTTCAAACTGAATCCAGTTTGGAAAGAGGGATGTTTGCCCAGTGAAGCATCCAGTATGTCCTAGGAGAAAGGTCACTCTACTACAGTTTCTATTCCATCCACTGGACCTGGCCAAGGTTTTTCCTGGTGGGATTATGTAATGAGTTTGGACAAAAAACTCTTGGGTCACCCACTCTTAGTGAAAACTAAGCTTTGCAAGGAACAGTTAAGTTATAAAAGCACAATTCCTTAGGGCAGCTTTGCAGATAGAGCCAAAAAGTCTCATACCCCATAAAATACTTTAAGTCCTTACCAATTCTAGCTACAGAGCGGTGTCAGAATCACATCTAACAGCATGAGCCGCATCTGCCAGCACATGTCACATGATGATGAGTTCCAAATATCTGTTTAATTTTCATTCTTCCCCATATTGTAGTTTCTTTCTGAACTGGATCAATTTCTTTTTACTTCCGATCTGTGCTAATTTGCCTGGCTGCCTTACAGGGGTAAAATGATACTTTCTCAGAAGCCACATCTAAAATGTCAGGTAAAATCAAATTCCTTGTGTCAAATTTTCAGAGAGAAAATTTGTTCTAATTGTCCTGTCTGAAAACAATCCTTTTAATGTCTTTTAAAAATCTTTTTTAAAGGTATTGTCTCAGGCAACAACCAAATAGCTGGTTATAAATTTTTAGGTAAATGCTACTCCTTCATGTTTGGGAACAGAACAATTAGAACCAAAATCTTGAATTCATTACAGCCTGTAAATCTCTCCTGGATATACAAAAGTCCATGCCTTTTTGAGAAGAAGGCATCACAAGCCAGAAGATGTGCAGAGGTAAAGAAAGGGCTGAGAATGTAGCTCAGTGGTAGAGCACCTGCTTAGCGTGCACATGACCCTGGGTTTGATCCCTGCACCACAAGCAAACACGATAGGAATATTCGGAGTCTGCCCAGGGAGAGCTGCGTCCTGCAGTAGTAAATGAGTCACATACTGTCCAGCTCCTCTGAACCCCACAGACAGCCAGAGAGATGATCCCCCCGTTACTCCTGAGAGCTAGACCACTGCAACTTTCTTCTGCCACGGATTCTCATTTTCAACCACCCCCACTTTTCTGAGAACCCTGCAGTCATTTCTCATTGTGTTAGACAACAAGACTTAGTGTCTCCTTCTTCTTGGTCCCTCTCTAACGTTCCCCAAAGACTACAACCAAAATACCCTGGACTTCACAACCTCTTGGGGGCTCTCCTGAAAGGTCCTTCTGCTCTTGTTTCCTCCTTTGTGTTGCTTGTTCTCTGCTGTCACCTCCCCGCCCCCTCCACCAGATGAAAGAAGGAAGAAGGAATGGTTTGCTGGGCGCTGTCCATCATGTGTAAGTCACGCTCACCCCATATGGCAGCCCGCCCAGCCTTCTCCACGGGAAACACTTCTCGAGGCTTCCTGTCCTCTTCGGCAGCTTCACCAACTCCCAGAGAGCTTTGCTGCCCAGCCGCCCACTTCCTTGTTCCCTGTTACCCTCCCCCTCCCCTCACCTGTTGTGGCTTCCTATTCCTCTGCTGATTAGGGGGTGCCCAGCAAGACGTGAGGGGTGTACATGTTCACAGCACAATCACTGCCTAGCTTCCCGGCATGACAATTACTCTCATGTCGCAGATGGCTAGAGTAAAAGTGGGGGGTATTTATCTAAGTAATTTGAAACACTATTTTTGTATTAAAACCAACACGGATGTGTTACGAGTAGAAGGTAATCCTGACGTTAATTGTTTCAATGACATTTAGACTTCTAATTTATTATCTGTGGAGGACAGCTTCTACCAGCACCCATAAATTTCTCCCTTTCCACATTCTTAGTTTTTTTCCATCTGAAGGGCAAGCAAAGACACTGGCAACTACTTAACAAAGACCCTAGCGGCTCTTGATGTATTCGTCACTTTTTTCAATTCACCAAATGGAGCAATTATGATGTGCCAGGCCCTATGAGCACCAGTTTGGTTTGAAAAAGCTCCCACTTTCAAACAGTTCACAGTTTAGCGAGATGAATCAGATAACCAGCTACAAGAGACTGAGGGAACTTTTATAACAAAGGTGCTGCAGCCAGCACTGTGATATCACATACAAGGGAGCATTAACTGTTTCGGACAGAACCCACGAAGAGTTCAGCCTGTAATAACAAAACGTCCATTCACTCGGAAGATTGGACTCAAATGCGTGTTTGGAGGATACTTAAAAGGGTTTGGATGTGGTGGACTTGTGTCCTGCAAGGAACTTCTAAGAGGTAGGGCCAAGTGGGAAATCTTAACTGACCTCTTCCCAGCTCTGGCTTCCTGTCTTGCCTCTTTCGTGGGTCCCCACCTTGATGCCATCAACCGGAACATTGCCCAGTCAAGGGAGCCCCCATCAGAGACCGAATCAGTGGGGCTCCCCATCTTGGATTTTCAGCCTCCAAAACTGTGAGTTAAATAAACCTCTTACTTAAAAGTACCTGACTTCAGAAATTTCATTACAGTTATAGGAAATAGACTAATACAGTGCTATTGACTCATTTAGAACTAAAATATTAATAACTAATAGACTTCTCTCCTTAATTGCCCTGGTTGTATGATTTTTTTTAAGGTCCTTTTTTACCTGCATGAACTCTGATTGAAAAGGTTTTAAGGACGATGTCAAAATAAAATTCAGGTTCTTGTTTTTATTTCTGATAGTAGGCTTGAAGAGGTGAATGGTTAGTGTCCTGTAAGTTACAGTAAATCACAGAGCAAATATTCGCCTCCCATGAGGCCTGTCCTGTTTGGCAACTCTCTCCCATTCCTGGGTTACCTGACTGCCAGCTCGCTGACCTTGAGGAAATGGCATAAGGCTTATCCTTCTAGTTTTGCTGCATCCCATATAAGGAATGTTTCTGGGGGTTGTTTCATTTTTGTTTTTTTAGATACTTCAATTTCTTAACAGGAAATTTTAGCTGCTGTTTTGAATCTCATTGAAGCATTTTGTATGCATGCCCCAAGGCCCCCAGGCTAGGGTGTATGTTTAATAAATCAAGCAAATAGATTCCTAGCTTTCTACTAACCGAAATATCCTCATGCCTTTAATGGTGGCCTCCTAGACAAAAATTCTGAAAAATACAGGAATAATGCCTCCTTGGTTGGGGACAGGGGGAGGTTAAAAAACAAAAAAAAATTCATAACATAAATTCTCCTGGAAATTGGTGCCAAGTTCCCAATGTCTAGAGATCACTCTGAACCCAAGACTGTGTATAGGCAGAAAAGGAAAATTAATTTTTAATGGACATTGTGCCAGATGCTTTGCCTCCATTATGGGACTATTGGGATAAGTAATTCAACCCATCAGTGTGGTCCCCTAAGAGAAATTCCAATTTCTGATCAAACATTAGGAGTGATTTAAGTTTGCCTATGTAAGGTCTCAGCCAAGGTTAAATCATTAGTAGATTTTTTTTTCTAAACTAACTGCTTGCCTTTAAACCTGAACAGAAACCAGGCCATCAGAGGAACAGTACCAAGACCATTTCATCAATTCAGATATTGTTTTAAATAAGGAAGCGTGTTGTCTCTTATCATTGAAATGTCCAGGGGAGAAGATAAGTTTAGGGGTCTGCTTAATTGAGCATCCTAAAAATGTCATTAAGAAATGATTCTGGTTCTTTCCATCTCTCACTCTACCTTTACAAGTCAGTCCACTTGTCAACCCGAAGTTTTTATCATGGTGGTAGAATGGTAACAGAAGTTCCAGGCTTCTCACTGACATGACCCAGTAGCAAGAAGAGAGACCCCATCTTTTCCTTTAATGCCTTCTTCACACAAGTGAAGATACTTCTTCCCAGAATACCCCAGTAAAGTTCTCATATGTACTCATCTAATATTTGTTGAGATTGACCATGTGGCAAACATCTGGCACCCAGTAGGAAACAAAACAAAATTTTCTGCCCTCATGGAACTTTTAGCAGAAGCTTATATTTTATTGTCTCGAGCCTCAAATGCATTGTCCACTTAGGTTCTGGTAACCTCAATTTCTCCCCTTTTGCTTCGTACCTGGCCTTGTTTTGGTAACTGCTTTTTAAATCTGGCATGCCTCAATGTCCTCTCTTTTATCTTCCTTTCTTTTTTAACCTGTGAACAACTTTGCATCCAATCCCCTCTGCTAAACCCCCCTGATTGAAATAATAAATATTCATTTCATTTTTTTGCTTTGAAGGAATGCTGCTGACTGATACAGAATGGAAACCTAGAGAGAGATCCACATGCTACTTGGAAAAATTGGGAAGATAAGAGTGAAACCTGGATAGATACTCAGTCCTTCTCAAAAAACACCCCAATTATTTATTACTAACTGGACCACTCCTGAACAAAAGCCATAGGAATTTAGAACTGATTTCTATAAAGATGACACGTGCCTTGGCACCACTGAGAAGTGTGTCTTTGGGCATCTACCTGCATGGATGGATTTGTGTTGAATGGAAAGAAATATTGCAGGAGATATTTGCTGCATGAGCAAGCAGAAAAAGAGGAGTTAACCAGAAGAAGGAAGGAAGGAAGGGAGGAAGGGAGGAAGGAAGGAAGGAAGGAAGGAAGGAAGGAAGGAAGGAAGGAAGGAAAGAAGGAAGGAAGGAAAGAAGGAAAGAAAGGTGGGAGGGAGGGAAAGAGAGAGGGAGGCAGGAAATGATGAGGAAGATAATATAGTGATACTTGTCCAGACACAGGATCTAACCTCTGGGTCCCATGGAGACACAAGGAGCAGGCCAACTAAAAGGAACAAGCATTGCTACTCAAGCCAAGATGACCATTGGCTGGAATACTCTCTGCCTGTACAGAACTCAGCAAGTTCTAGTTCATTGTCTCTTTGGTCTCACTTTAATGAGGCATTTGTGCCCCTCATTCTACCTAAACTACTCTTGGGAAGGTCACAGCAATCTCTGTGTTACCAAATCCATTGCTCAAACGTCAGTTCTTTCCTTATTTCAATATCAGCATTGCTGATCTTTTGTGTTCTTCTCCAAAAGCTTGTATTTTAGAGACATTCAGCTTCTCTGAATGAATGCCAAATAGCTAAAGGAAAACTAATCCATCATCTAATCCATTCAACTAATAAGAATGATGGCAACAATAACAGCTGACATTGTTGGGCACTTACCATGTAGCAGACATTATTGTAAGCATCTTATGGGATTATCTCATTTAATCCTCACTGCAGTTCAGTGAGATGAATACTAACTACTGTTATCTTCATTTTCCAGATGAGGACTTGCAGATACAGGAAGGCAAACTAACTTGCTACAGGTCACCCAGCCAGGAAGTGGTGCAGCCAGGCAGTCTCCATATTTCTATTACTTGACCTCAAGCAAATCAAATTGTATATCAGAATCTTCAAATTAGCACTCAGATATGTTTTGGTAATAGCCATGTCAGGAAAAGGAAAAACTGAGCTTGAGGACATCAGGTTCCTCAAAAGATCTCTACTCTTCTGCTTTCTCCATGTTACTACCTTAGCTCAGACTATGGCTGAGCTGCAGCCACAGGGGACAGAATCCCAATCCCAGGGGTGAGGAGGTGTGGGCAGACCAGCGGGCAGGAAATCTATGGATGGCCATCAATATTCAAGATAGCAGACCCAGGTTCACAGAGAAGGGCAAAAGGAAACTTTGAAAGTGGATGATGCTCTGGTCAAAGACAAATCAAAGTGGAGAAACCTGTTGGAGCATCCCAGAGCCCTGGAGACCAACCTGAAGTTCAAGGATGGAACTTTATACCTAGAAAAGGAAGCAGTAGCAGAACAAAGTAAGACAGGAGCCCTAGAGACAATGATTTTTTAACAGGATATAAAAACGAAGACTCAAGAGCAACGAACAAAGCACCCTGAGAACCTGTTTGTCATGCCCCATTGCGTTTCTGCTCACTACGTGACACACACCCACACTATTCTAGGAGTGGCAGTTACCCACGCTACAGCCAAATGCCCGCCACCAATAGCACTCTTAAGCTCATGTGCAGGGCTTATTATCACCTACTCGCCAGAGAGGCTGTGCCAGGCTCTCTCAAGCTGGGGCTGAGAACCCTGGCTGGAACTCCACATGGGCACTGAAGACCAAGTTAAGGCTTGATATGCAGTTTGGGGTCTTTACAGTCAAGAGAGAAGGAATGTGAAAAATAAAAACTAGACGGACTAGGCGATTTCTTTTTATCTTGCTTTCCAGGAGTGTTCCTCGTATTTCCAAATCTCTGTATAATCGTCCATTCAAGTGGTATAGCTAACAGAGGTTGAGTGCCTCACCAGGCATTCTCCAAGTCTGATAAAAACTGATGTGAGAGTCCGATATTTTTGGAATAACACTAGAAATAGAATCAATTAAGATCCGAAGCAGATTGTTCTCAAAAACTCATTTTTCCCTTTATAAATACCCTCAATATATTGATTTTCACCCAGCAAAAATGTTATTTATATATTTTTACCATAATTAAAATATTCCTTACCAATGACTAAATACTAAAATTAAATGGCGTCAATATTTAAAATGAAATCAGTCAATCTAAACAAGGTGCCTTCAGCATAGAAGCACCTTTTTAAAATTAATACATTTTCTATTATCCAAAAAGTCCAGATTACGCAAATTTTATGAGTTAGTTACAGCAAAACTTCCTATGTTCTTAAAATACTTTTCCTGTATGATAGTGGTGTGTTTCCCTTTTTGTTGTTTTAACATCCCATAAGCCATAAAATCTCAGTCTCAAGTGAATCTTTAATTTCACAAAATATCTGCATCATAAGAAGTTCATGGCACCCAAAGCCTAGCGTTAGACTAACTTTTTGCACATGCAATTCCTTTCTATCCTTCAGCATTCTAATACTTCCATAGTGCCAAAAATTCTTCTCTCCTAATTAATGAGAGAATGGAAGACATTAAAGAGAACAAGTTAGAACTCTGTTGTCCTAAATTTGAATTGAGAATAACAGTATAAACTCAATCTAAATGAGACTGTACAAGAATATTATAAGATAGAAAGGCAAATACTGATTGGGCATTTGATAATACTATTAAGGAATCATTGCTGAATTTCTTAGGTATGTTAAAGATAGTATGCTTGTGGTTTTTCAAAATTTTTATCTTTTAGAAAGCCATACAAAAATATTTTCAAATATAATATGACATGTGAAATTTTCTGAAAAATACTACAGAAGTGGAAGAAGTAGCTGTTGAATTGGATGATGAATATGTGAGTGTTAATGAAGCTAATTACTCAAGCTATGCATATGCATAACCATATGTATATGTATATATATCTTCTGAAGTAGCTTCAGTGTAAATTACTGGCAAGTCATACCTAACTTCCCTGGCAGCTCAACAATGCTTTTCTGCAGAAACTCAATTCACATTTTCTTTGTTTTTTTGTAAATTAAAATACTTAATTTTTCATCTATAGTATTCTTTTTTTTTTTTTTTTTTTTTTTTTTTTTGTGGCACCGGGGATCGAACTCACAGCCTCACGCCTGCCAGGGAAGGCGCTTAAGCCACTGAGCCAAACTCCCAGCCCTTCTTCATCTATAAATTTACCTTATTCTCCTTGTCCATTCATGGGAATCAGATTAAGTCAGACTGAGTATGAATAAAGAGGGTCCAATGAGGCAGAAATTCTGAAGGAAATCAAATAGATATGTCTTGGGGGGGATGGAAGGAGTAGTAAAATGCTGGATTCTTTTAAATTTTTTAAGGAACTTACTGTTTACTATTAGTCTTCGCCACTAGAGAATAACATTTAAGTATCACACAGCATATGATAGACCTAATTCTTCTGTGCATCTCAAAAGTATGTCAGTTCCGTAATCTCTAACACACAAAGGGCTGAGGCCTGTTACCTGTCCTTTGGTGTATTTCCTGAGCTGTCCCTCCTTACCCTCGAGGCACAGCAGTTAAAATGCATTAAAGAAAAGCCTGTGGCTGCAGCGAGTTTATGAGTTAGCATCAGTCCTTTGGGATGGGAATAATAGTGCTAGATATTATTTTCATTTCATTTGTAAAGAAATTAATATTGAAGGAGGTTAGAAATTTTTCTCCACCATGAAAATGATCAAAGTATGCTATGCGCGTGTACAAGTTGGCCAAAGTGAAGTTCATTAATCTGTGTAAACCATTAAAAAAAAAAAAGTGGAAAAATCCCCTCCACCTCCCACCAAGTCCAAAATCTAAGGAGAAACTGAGCCAGGACTCAAGCCAAGGTCTCCCTTGATTGAAGGCCCACTTTCTCCACTGGCCTGCCGTGGCCTCCTTCAAACATGGAGGACCACCTCAGGCCCAGTACTTGAGGGACGAACATGCATTCATGTCCCTTCATTAAATTCATGATACAAGTTCCCATCTTCAACCCTGCTGGTAAATTCTGCTATACCCCTCTCTCGTTTACCTCCTCATCTTCCAGATAAGTGCTTTCATATCTGTTCCTTTCTTATCCATCACTCTATCCCATCCCTGCTTCTCAGAATTATTTACTTTGCCTCATGATTTTTTGGCAAATGGAAGTCATCCAGGGGGCAGCCCATCATCTTCCCTAAGGAAATCTGTCAGCCTGCTTTGCTATCTGGCCTGATGCTCTGAAGATGCATGGAATATTGTACACAAATTCTCTTTCCTCGCATTGCTCTGCTGGAAGATTGTGATCATAATACCTTTTACATGTGTCTCCAAGCTTTCCACTGAAATGGCTCATCAGCAGTAAAGCATACTTTATAATCTAGCACTCTACTCTCCCTTGGAGCCAGCTCACCATGGACTGAGTTTCTGGAAACCATGAGCTAAATTAAACCTCTTCCTTTAAGTTAAGGGTATCAGGTATTGTGTCTCAGCAACAAGAAAACTGACTAATACACTGCCCTTGGACTGACATCCCCACTACCCCATTTCGTTTCTCTCCTTCACAGCAAAATGACTTGGAAGGGTAACTGCCAGGATAAGTTTTAGAGTTCTATTGCACAGTGTAGTGACCACTATGTAATGTGTTTTCTACTTCCAAATTGCTAGAACAGTGAGTTTTAAATATTCTCACCATAAAAAAGTTAAGTAAATGAGGTGATGGATACATTAATTAGCTCAATTTCATCTTTCTACATTGCATACAAATATAAAAACATTATACTGTACCCCATAAATCTGTACAATTATTTGTTGATTAAAATTGTTATAATTTTTAAAATAATAAAGCACCTTATTGCCTCCAATGACTTCCTCCTCTTCCTACTTTTTCTCATTCCTCCCACTACTATGACACATCCACAGCCATCATAGAAACTGTCAATGGCAGAGGCCCCAGTGACCTCCATCTTCCCAAAGCCAGAGCATGATTCTCTTAACCAGCACTCCTGAAGTCTCCACACAGCTGAAAATGTCACCTGTGAGCTTCTATGACAGAAAACGTTCTTGTACTGAATTACAAATGCAGCTGGGCATATTCTGGGACCAGAAAACAAAGAGGTGGCAAGGGAGTACTGAGTCATGGGACAGTAGAATGACATGAGGTTCAAATGCTAAGGGTACACAGCATCACGTAGCACTCACAGATGAAGAAGAATGGGAGGCTTTGGAGGGTTTTAAGCAGGAGACCAGGGTGATCCTCGCTTATGCTGGCAAAGGCCAGTCCAGTTGTCTGTGTAGAAAGTGCACCGTCCAGGTTTGAGAGGAGCTGGGAAACAATCAGAAGGCTCATGAGAAATTCAAATTTAGTGTTTGTTGGCTTGAGTCAAATTGGGAAGAAGAAATGAAGGTGCCAGCAGCCAGACATGTCTGCAAGACAGAAACAGAACCAAAGAGGGAACTCCAGGCAGCAGACAAAGTGCTCTTAGAACTAGCAAGGGGACAATTCCACCCATGGGATTTGGCCAACTTTCCGGCAAATCCAAAAATGGTTCCATAAGGCCCCCTGCCTGGATGTAGTCATTGCGCCCATTTGCTCCGCTAAGGGGTGGCACGTGGCCTTCTTCGGCACCTGTAGTTCCTATCAGGGGATGTTCAGCAGCAGGGAGAATGTGACTCATTATCGTCCACTGTATCTGTCATGTCACATTACTCTTCAGGCCCTGCCAGAACCCTCCAGAGGCTGATGTGTTATGACTTGACACCAGTTACCCAGTGCTGGGCCTCATTACAGGGAGCGCAAAGGCACAAGCGAGGGGTAACCTGGTTTGACTATCCCCACTCGCCGTGGCTTCATTAGTCTCTTGATCTTTCTGTAGCTGTCATTAGGGGCTCAGAGTTTTATGTCCTGGTCAATTTCCGAATGACAGCTTTTAGTGTCAAAGTGATCAAGGAGGGTTGCTTTCCCCTCCCCGCCACCCCAGTGACAACAGCAGACAATCACAGGAAATTGATCATGTTGGATAAACTCACCTGATCCTAAAAATGATATTGGCTTCATGCTTCAGGGCAGGGCAAAAACAACTGAAAAATAATTGCCAGTACACCCCAGAGGAAAATTTTTTCTCTTCCCCAAATTGGGCAATCAATCTAACCCAGCGCATGTGACTAAAAATCACTGCTATAAAGAACATAATTCCATTTACACACCAAAATACCACAGCAATTTGGCTTGAATTGGAGGCATTTGGCCTGGGTTTTTTATTTTCCTTCATGAAAGTCTACATTTGCAAGACAAGCAAGGATTTACAATACCAGGACAATCATGTCTAGAATAAAGGATTTTATTTGCATGTTCTTTTCAGTCCTAGTTGAGTTATAACTAATCTTTAGCCATATTTAGATCATTTTGTCAATTTTTAAAATATAAAAACACTGCGTATGCAATAGTTCATTTTCTGTTGCTATAAGTGAATACCACAGAGTGGGTAATTTAGAAAGAATACAGGTTTTAGAATGTGGAGAGTCCAAGAGGTTGGCACTAGCATCTTGTTGGCATCTGATGAGGGTCTTCTGGATGCTAGAAAGCATGATGTGATGAGACAGACCAAATGTGTATCAACTCAGATCTCTCTCTTTACAGAGCTACTAGTCCCATCATGGAAGCCCCACTCTAATGATCTCATCTAATTCTAGATATCTCCCAAAGCCCCCACCTCCAAATTCCATCAACACATGAATTTGGGGATAACATTTTCCACACATGAAATGTGCAGCACAGATTCAAACCACAGCACTATGGCTTGTTGTAATATTCCTTTCTCTCCAGTCTCAGAGGTAAGTGTGCTGTCTTCAGAAAACACACTATGCTTTTTTTTTTTTTTTTTTTTTTTGCGGCATCAGGGATTGAACTCACAACCTCACGCCTCTCAGACAGGTGCTTAAGTCACTGAGCCAAACTCCTGGCCCTGGTTTTTTGAGTCAGGATCACACTGTGTAGCTCAGGCCAGCCTTGCACTTGTGTTGTAGCTCAGGCCAGCCTTGTGCTTGCGTTGTCGGCCTCTAACTCACAATGCTCCCCCTACCTCAGCCTCCCGAGTGCTGAGATTAAAGGAGTGCGCCACCACGCCTGGCTTAACGCACTGTTTTGCATTGCTTTACTCATTCACATGTGGAAAGTTTCTAGAATGGATTTATTCATCTTTCTGGAAGAAATTCTGTATGACCAGTATGATCCAGAGACTTCCTGTAACCAGGAAATATAGTTTGCATTCTTTATCATTGTTGGTGAAGTTGGTCTTTGAATTAGTCAAAGAGCTTGGCTTGTGTGATGAGGTTGTAGTTCTATAAGGTGTGCTGTTCTTTTGAAGGCTTTGAACTAATTATGGCATATTTGCCCATCACTTACAATACTCAGCCTCATATAGCACAATGATCTGGTGCTCATTTGTACGTTATTTTAAGAATGTTCAATGTGAAGCTTTCCTTCTGCAGTCTCTGCTCTGTCCCCAAGTCCTTCAAAGGTCACAGTTCCTTACCGACCATGTTTCCCTATGGAGCCACCCTCTGTGTCTGCTTCCTCCACACATCCAGATAGGAAAATGGCCAGATAAGTCAATGAGAAGCCAAACTCCTTGGAAAAGAACATCAGAGCCTCAGCAAATGAACTAGGATCAAATTACAAAACTGTGTTTTCTAAACTGTACCACCATTTTACCAGAGCAAACGTGATTCAAAACGCCAATAAATACACAAGAAACTCTAAAAGTGTTCAGCAATAAGATAAAGTGACAAAAGAAAAAGGAAACATAGGGAGAAAAATGAATGGCAAATTTGCTCAACATCGTCAAGCAACAGCCTACAGCTCTAGGCAATTGCACCCATTGTTTCCCATCCATAAAACATGAAAGAACCAGATATACCTGTCCATCAGTTACAGGACGAGGGTCTGCTTTTCTTCACATCTTCTCCTGAAAGTAACAAAGACCATAAAACTGAGAAAAATAAAAACTGCAAATGGAAATTATGTGATGTGCATTGTTTCATGATTATGGTTAGAGGGCTTAATGATCAAATCAAAGGTTGAATCTACTTGGGCATAGAGTGAACTGAGATTTCAGGATAAATGAAACTATGCCAGCTAGTTAGACAGTGTGGGCTGGCTCAGCGAGGATACCATGCCAGCTCCATTGGAAATTCATCACCATATTGCTATTAGTTATATCCTACTCCCTCCACATCTCAGTTTTGTTGAAAGGAACCAATAATATAACCTGCCAGGTTATTGTGGGGAGTTAATGAGGTCATGCATGAAAAGTAACTAGCACAGTTGCTGACATGTTTTAAGTGAACAATAGACAATAGTTCTTTACTTTTTTACTTCCAATTAGGTTTCTAGAAATGTATATTAATCTGAGCTCATACTGTCTTTAGAAGTCCACACTTACATTTTAGTATGATCTATAAAAGCTTGAGCATAACTATGAAGTGATTTCCCTTTACTGATTCCAGTGTAAAGTCAAAACATCTCTACTTCCCTGTACAGTAGCCATCAGCCACTTGGGACACTTGAGCACTTGAAAAGAGTTCAGGCTGGGATGTATTGTAAACATAAAATATAAACCAGATTTCGAAGACCTACAAAAAAGTTCATAAAATAGTTCATCAGTTTTTACACTGATTACACTTTAACTGATAGTATTTGCTATCTAGTAGGTTAAATAAAATATATTAAATATTAACTTCACTCTTTTACCCTTTTTAATGTGGCTACAGGAAAATTTTAAACTACATATGTGGTTCATGTTGTGTTTCTATCAGACAATGTTCAATTAAAGGGTTAAAGACCCTTTAAGAGCTATCCCAAAGAAAGCATAAAAGGTGATGTGTTTGTCACGTTGTCTAACACCCTGAGACCAGACTCAAAAAATTTGGAAATTGCATATCTTTCAGCTCAGTCCTCCCATTGCTTTATGTCCCTCACAGTTGCCCATGCCCTTGACTCCTGGTTTAATGATAAGTAAACCAGCACTGCGGAAAGAGGTCTATGACAGTGCCATCCACCTGTATGAATCACATTTCATAGGCTCAGTAGCCACAGGTTATTAGTACTGTAGCAGACATCTCAGTTACAAAATATAAATTCTCTATTTCTTCCTAAGTGTAAAAAGACAACTTCCTCTGACAAAATTGGGGTAGATTTTCAAAACAACAGAAATATAGCCTCCAAAACAAAATCAGGCTGCAGCTATTCCCCTAATCTTAACCAAGCTTTATACTTTCATGTGTTGCAATTATGATAATAACCTTTGTTTGAATACTAGTCACTATTTAATAGCTTAGGATTGGCCTGGTTTGTCTTGCAGTAGACTTACAAAATAAAAACATTTACAGTCTAAGAAAAAGCAACTTATTTTCCCATTTGCTGCTGGTTGCTGGATGTTGCATTTTGACCCTTGAAAAACTCAGAAGCACACACCTTGACTAACTGCAAATTGGATATGGGAGGTAATAACATGAAAAAGATTAGCCATGTGATGAATCTAAATCAAAGGATCTTTTTAGAACTTAGAGGCTATTCTAGTCTTTCAACAAATGACAAACTTTAAAAAAAAAATCCATGAAACATCATTTGTTTCTTCGGTATCTATGCCTCCATGAGTAGAGTGGCTCTGTTTACGAAATGATGTATAGTCTACACAACCATAGAGGCTTATTTCACTTTAAAGGTTGTGCATATAAATTTTAAAGTGATACCTTGCTGTATTGTTGAGAATAAAGATTAACGCTTTCTACATTGTTATGGTTTAAATCTCAAATGCACCTCCCATCAAAGTCTCACGTGTCTAAGGGTAGGGTTTTTGGAAAGCAATTGAATCATAGGGACAATGTTCTCATTAATAGATTGGTCCATTGATGAGTTGTCTGTTGATGAGTTCAGAGCTGAATGTGCTGTTAAGGGTGGGGTCCAGGAGGAAGAGGAGGTAGGTCATTCAGCCCAGGCCTTTGGAGGGAATATCTCTTGCTCTGGCTCCTCCTCAGGCTCTGCTTCCTGACCACCATAAAGTGAGCAGCTTGGTTTCACCATACCTTTTGACCTTGATGTTCTGCCTCACCTCAGACTCAGAGCAATAGAACCAGCTAACCAGGGACTGAAATCTCAGAAACTGCCACCAACCAAAGCCTTCCCTCCTTTAAACTGTATATGGCAGGCACTTTGTCCCAGCAGTGGGAGAGCTGGACAATACACAAAGAATTCTGACAAACAATTCTTACAAGATCATTGTTTGTTACTCTGGGATAAATGCACCTAAGATCTGTCCCAAAGAGAGAAGTTTCAGGCAGAGCCACTGACTGTGAAGAATGAGGAAGCTGTTGTGCTGTGAGAACTAACTTTATCCCTTTTCTTTCTTTATTTAGCCAAATATCTTAAACTGCTGCATTCACTTCATAAAGTGTGTTTTCTTTAAAAAAAAAAAAAAAAGGGCAAATCTGTGCTTTCTTAAAGAACAGATGCCTCTTGGTTGAATTTTTGGACCACATGGGAAGCACAATAGTAAGAACAGAGGGATTAAGAAAGCTGTCCTCTTCTCCCTCCCTCAACTCTACCCATGTCACCAAGGACTAATTATATGACCCTCTGAGCTGCTGTTTCCTGTTAGGAAAGTGAGAGCAGTGACTCCAGATCTCCTGTGCCATGCAAAGACAATTGAATGCTGTGAGGAAAAATAGCCTGGCTCTATTACCTGCCTTCGACACATAGGAGCAGTAAACCTGACTACTAAGCCCACCCCCTAGTCCCCTCTTACCACCCCCTCCTGCAACTAAGAGGGAGAGGAACCAGAAGAGAAGTCTACACAGCGAGATTCAAGAGAAAAAGCAGTTAAATGAAGTCAGTTAATCCTTAATGATTTTGATAGCACTCAGAACTCCTGATAATTTGATCGAACTATATAAATTACTAAAAGCTCAGTGTCTTTTCTATCTCCAGCACTGTGCTAGCCCTGGGAGGAATGGATTTCAAGAGACACTCTAGACATTGTCAGCATGTCTCTATTTATAATCTAGCCATAGAGAAGACATCCATTCATGAGGCCAGCTGAGCAGGTACAGTCACTTTAAAAAAAAAAAAATGGCACAAGTTACCGGTTTCTGTTCCGGTATATTGTTAAGGTTGGAAGGAGGAGAGGCTAAAATTGCACTCTTAAGCCACGCATGGTGGCAATTAGTCAGGAGTCTGAGGCAGAAGGATCCCTCAAACTCAAGATTTGGTCTCAAAAAAAAAAAAAAGGCTTCTCTTACATGTGGTTGACAGAAATGGAGTTTTTGGCATAGTGGCGTTCTACATAGATGAACACTTAACAGTGTGGTGTCACAGAAAGAGCCAGAATATTGTGGTATGCACAGCCACTGAGCACAAAGAATACATGATTTCAAAATATGAAGCATACACAGTTACATTCATGGGTTTCTTCCTGAGATTTTGATACAATATATGAGATTTTAATAAAATCTTTGTAGTTGGCTGCTTCAACTTGTCCTCCTCAAAGGGACACATGCACTTCTCATTGTCCTTGGTAGTCTTGGATGTAAACCTTGGATGTAAATTTTCAAGAACTTCATTTCCTGAGCTTCTCTGGCACCATCAGTGATACTTGGTGTTGTTTCCACAGATTCCCAGATAGGACCCTCACACAGCACAGGGAGAAAGTGCTGGCCTCCAGGCTGCTCAGAAGCAAATGCAAACTGGTCAAATCAAAGAATATGAACATTTCTGAGGGTCGTCAGAAGTACCTGTCTATACTATCAACTGTTTATAGAGGATGATGTCACATGGCCATGAAGAATTCAATGTGCAATAAACAGACCCAATATACCTTTTTAAGTTTCAATCATTTGTCAGTAAATGCAAGTTCAAATGTCATGGAATTCTGAAATACATATGGGTTACAATGAGGGCTCTTTGGGGAAGTAAAAACACAGAAAATAAAGGGCTTACCTTCAGATTTCCTCTGTTCTTATCATTTTGCAAGTCTAAAATACTTTTGGTAAGAGAAAATAATGCATAGTACAGAACTTGTGCTTATAGACACGATAAAGAAACTGAATTTGCTTACTATTTTAAACAAGGAAAAAACTAGGACCAAACCTAGAACTTGTTCCAGGCATCAAATCATAGAAAGCATGGGACTGTGATCACCAAGAACAGTGATTTGATATGATTAATGAAGGCTTTTTTCACCAGCCAACCCAAACAAAGATCAGCAGCACCAGTGAGTTCAGAAGGCAGAGTTCAGAGTTTAGAGAGGCCAAGAAAGCTAAAGCTTGATGAGCAGAGACACAGAGTGAGAGAAGTAAGAGAAGTCCAGGTAACTAGGAGAATCTCCTCCTGTCTGGCTGTATACAGAACTGCACATACAACAGGAGATGTTTCCAGAGGTCTGAGAAAGAATAACAAGAAGTCAACACGAAGAATCTTGTCCCAAGTTCACACAAAGCTGAAAATAGTCTGTGCCTCACCAGACAAAGCAGAAACGTCTTATAATATGGGTACTGGGTAGAATCATATAAGGACATTGCCTTAATAATGGGAATAAATTAGACCTAAACTAAAGGTTGCTCTGGCTCTGTCCTAACAAAACTTAAAAGCAAACCAAAAGACAAACTGATTCAACACCACTTAACAACAGAATACCAGAATAAAATTCAACAATATATTTAAAGACACAAGAAAACTCACCAAGCAACAATATGAAATTCATAATGTGCAATATCCGGTTTTCAAAAATTAAGGCATGAATAAAAAGCTAAGAAATATGTTCCATAGATGTAGAAAAGTCAATCAATGGAAACAAACAAAGAAATAATACTGATGATAAGACTAGCTAACAAAGATATTATGATCAATAAGTAATAACACTAAGATAGAAAGGTATAGCTAGTGATTAATAAGCAAAGATAAAATGTAACCATAAAAAATAAATTATTATAAATGTAGACAAAGGAAGAAGATTAAAGGAACAAAGAACAGATAGGCCAGATGGAAAACAAGTGACGATAAGAACCAAACTCAAACAAATGGATAATTACATGAAATATAAATGGCCCAAACTGCAGTTAAAATGTTGTGACTCTTAGATTAGATTAAAAAGCAAGATCCCATTATATGCTGTCTATAAGAAAGCTACTTTAAATATAAAGATATATTTAGGGTTTAAATATAAAGATATAGATGAGTTAAAAGTAAAATAATTTTAAGAAGTATGTGTATAAAAACACAAAGAAAAAGAAAGCTGGGGTAGCTATTCCAGACAAGGTAGATTTTAAAACTCAGAGTATTATATAATATGGAGACATTTTGTACCTCAAGAGGACATAACAGTCCTAAATTTATGTACAATAATAACAGAGTATCAAAATATACAAAGCAAAGTTGATAAAATTCAAAGGGAAAAGTACACAAATCCACAATTACAGTTAGAGTTCAACATTCTTCTCTTAGCAATTGACAGAACACATAGACCAAAGAAAACAGTTACAGAAGATTTAAACATCTATATATAGTGACACATACCTGTAATTCCAGCATTTGGGAGACTGAAGCAGGAGGGTTACCACGAGTTCAGTGCCATTTTGGGCTACATAGTGAGTTCAAACCCAGCCTGCACTACAAAGAGAGACCCCTTCTCAAAAAACAAAACAAGCAAAAGAAGTCAAATACCATTATCCACGAATTTGACCCAAATGACATTTAAAAACTACTCCATTCAACAATAGCAGAATCTGTATTCTTCATGAGTGCACCCAGAAAAATCACCATGGTAGATCATATTGTGGGCAACAAGACAGCTCTGTACAGACACACACAGTTACAGGAATAAGAGAAACAGAAACACAACTTGGTTTTTATAAAAATTGATAAACTTCTAGCCAAACTGATGAGAAATAAAGAAGAGAAGATGTAAGTCATCAACATCTGTAATAAAATATAGGCCATCACCATAGATCCCACAGCAGTTAAAAAGATGCTAAGAGGCTGTGGTAAACATGATGCCAACAAATTTTCAACTTGGATGGAGTGCAAAAATTATTTGAAAGACACAGACTACTAAAGCTCATTCAAGAAGAAATACATAACATGAATAGCCCTATAAACAAGAAATAAATTTAATCAATAGCTTAGATCCTTCACGTGAAAAAAACCTGAAAACATAAAGAATTTCTTAATGAAGTTTTCCAAAACATCTAAGAAATAAATACATATTCTGCACGAATTTTCTATTGCTTTCAAACCTGAAAGTGAAAACCATTATGCTATGCTTAGTCTAACTTCTTACATCTGTCAGAGTTCCACTTTCTGATCTAAAAATTAGAATGTCATCTTCTTTCAACTTTGTCAGAAGAATCAAGTAAAATGATGCAAAAGAACTATGTAAATGAAAAGCAAAGAAAAGCCAAAGTGAGGAGATGAGCATGTGGTTCAGTGGTACGGCACTTGCCTAGCAAGATCCACGCCACACACACACACAAAAATAAATAAATAAATTAATTAATTAATTAAATAAAATGTGTTCTTTCAACTGAACTGAAAGCTAACATGAAATGTCTCATTAAAAATTTAGTCCTTTCACTAATAAATTTTTCTTATCTATATATGTCCTGCTGGAGGTCTCCTGGTGTTTCCCCCCAGAAGAATCCTGAAGTTTACTTACCTAAAAAGAAGAAACAAAAATTTAATGCTGGATTTTCAAGAATGATTGACGGATAGAGAGAGAGACAGAGACAGAGGCAGAAACAGACAGAGACAGAGGGACAAAGAAAGAGCAATGTTCTTTCTTATTTTAAAAGACATACACATCAAACAGACCCGTGTCTTCATTTAAAATCAATGAAACTGAGGTTTGATACCCACAAAAGCCTCACCTGTAGTGATTTAAATTTGTGCCTTAAAATGACAAATACATCTGTCACCATTACTCAGTCGCTGAACACTGATCTGACCTTCCAGCAGCTCTTTCAGCTTCTCCCAGCAAACAGAAGCGGGTTCCTGGCTCTCCTCTGTACCACAAACATTTACCTGATGATGTCTGCCCAGCTGGGCCTAAAGTTGCCCGGCCAGACATTTTTTTCAGGACAGGACAAAGTGCCAGAGAAGAAAGACCGGGCATGGTGCCAAAGTCAGAACCAGGAAACCCCTGAGACAAGAATGAGCCGAGCATGCAGACAGAGCCACACCGCACTGTGCTAGCATATGGGTTCTAAAGCAGCTATTCTGAAAATAAACAAGGGAAACCTGTTACTACCAAGGTGTACAAATACCTGGTCCAAAAGTTAACCATATTTAGTCAGCAAAGGAAAGGTTGATCGTGGCCAGAATTATCAAGCACAAAAACCAGTTCATGATCATTTCATCATTCCAGCAAAGGGTGGGCAGCAACCTCAACCCCAGGGCAACACGGGAAGTTAAAGACTCCCCCACAGCCCACCGCAGTGGGTTACCCAGTCTGGCTAGAGTGCGAGGTGGTTGTGACCAACCATTTGCTCCCAGGACTTCCAATGCCATGGCAACGCATGTGAACATAGAGTAATAGACAGTGACATTCCTTATGTCACGTCAGTTTTAAGATCCAGATAACTGGAGATATAGATGTCAGCTTGTAGGACAGGCAGGCTCGGTTGCCCATGGACATCGCGCTGCCAGCACCTGTCCACCCAGCAGGTTGTGTGCCTCGAAGTGAAGGAAGGGGCCCGGTCTGCTCCCCAGCCTCTCCTCCCAGGGCTGCAGTGGCCAGCAAGGGGCGCCTCCCCCCAGTCTGTGTCAGCACATGGAGCTCAGTCAGGGGAGACCACTGATAATTATTTGATGCAGATGGTCACTTCATTAGCATAGATACCATGCAGCCAGTTACAGGGTGCTGAACGCAGCCCCTCCCTCTTTGGGAGGAAGCCCTGGAGCCATCAGGCAATGTACTTTAGGGAGAGAAAAGTCTACTCCCCTACTCGGGAAGCCTGCTTTATGAAACAGCCTTTTCTTTTAGGAAACCTTCAATTCCTACACCTGTGTGACCTACGAGCAAGATACACAGACTCACCTGGGCTTCAATGAGGCCATCAGAATGTGCAGAACTTGTCCCAAGCTAGCAGCGTCTCGGTTCTGATTCTGTGGATTTAGACCTTGTGCACATGAAGCAGATCCCCAGTGGCAGGAATGTCTTCAGGAACACAGGTGAGACAGATCCACAACCTCATCTTGATGACACAACTCCGCCAGCACCAGAAAAAAGATATTGTCCAAAACTCCAGGGTCCAAATTTTAAAGTGAGAAGGGAATTAAAAAACACACAAGTCCAGTGGGTTTTCAAGCATTTTTAGTACGACATCTCTTTGTGCAAATAGTATCATTGAGTGAATTCCAGTATATAAAACATGAAAAGCAAAGCTGTTGGGAAGGAGGGTCTGGGGCTCCAGAGCCCCCATCCTGGGTCATCATCCTTCTCCCAGGATGCCACACCAGACTTCTCTGACAAAATCTAGGTCTTTACAGAGCACAACATGGAGAGCACTAATTAGTCAGTTGCTCTTCCTATGGAGAAAGAGCCACAGTAGTAAAACCGTCAGGGAAATGGAGCAGCCCGTCCAAGATCAAACAATGTTAGCTCTTCCAAAGCGACGAATGAAATAGCTCCCTTACTCCTTCTGCCAGACAGATGCTCCACTCTGACCTCATGGAGTCTGAATCTGCACATGTGTGGTGATCTTCTTGGACAAAGAGGGGTTTGTATTACCGTTCACCCCAAATCTCTCCCACATAAAGCAGGAGCATCACAGAGGGCTGACCACACACAGAGTGTTTAACGAGCCCTTGGAGTTCTTCATGAGACCCCCATCCTCACCACCAGCCCTGCGATCCAGTTCCGCCCCACCAGGAGCACATGTGACACATTTTGTGGTGAATTAATGAATTGAGTCTCCACTTCCTGAGGGAAGAAGAAATAAGGATCCAGGCATCTGAGCCTGATCAATAAGGACAGACCACGTTCAAAAACACAGGACCCTCCTAAAAGGATTTTTCTGCCTATATAAATAATTGCATTTTGCCTGACCTTCATAGACAGAGCAGAGAAAATCATTCCATTCAAAAATGGAAATCAACACAGATTCTTATTGATAGATCATTTGTGTGCTTTAAAATTCTCTTTAAAAAAAAAATCTCTGCCTTTCTTCAACAGTGTGAGCCATCCATTTGGAGAGCAAATCTCTATCTCAGAGTGAAAAGGTTGATTGCTATTCCTAAGTGATCTCAACTAAGACATGCAGTGGCTACATTTCTTTAATGGTCCATAAAAGGCTCCGTGCTCAGCAGAGTCCACGTATCTTTGCACAAGTCAAATCCATATTTGTGTCTTTTTAAAAACACAGTAAATCTCTCTGATTGGGACTTGAGGCTGCAATCATTCAATTTGTGTTAAACTAAACTGTCTTATCTCCTCATGTGCCAGGCTGTCCCTGGCATGGCCAGAGCCGCATCCCAGCATGGCCTGGGATGCCAGGGCACAAAGCAGTGAACAGGAGTATTCGGACAAGACAGACAGGCTACCTCTGGCTCTTCCAGGGCTGGCCTCCCAATGATGAGAGACTGGAAAGTGTCACGTGATTATTACTCCTAAAAAAACAAAAGAAGAAGAAGGCTGTTTCTCCTCTATAGAGGCAGACAACAGCCTGAGCAAAGACCAATTAATTTCAAAGGGGAAGAGACAGCTGCACATATGTTGCTATGAGTGATCACAGGCAGAGTCACCATGCCAAGAAAAACATTTCTGTTGGGTATATTTTTAAAAGAGAATATTTTCCTACACATTCAATGCTCTCTTCTTTTTGATTCATTCCTTCCGATCCCTGTCATTGATTGAATGCCTCTTACATGCAGGCATTTACGGGCTTTGAGCAACCAAATACTTGGATAGTTTGTGCCAGGACCCTTGCCTGACGCTGGACATAAAGAGAACGAGGACATGTGTCCTCGCTCAGAGAAGGTCAAGGGCATCAGCATCAAGTTGATGCCTTCTCACTGCTGGCCAGGCCATTGGCAAGAGCTCTGGGGCCACTGTGTTTTTCACCACCCTTGGCAATGCTGGACACATTTTACAGATGAGGAAATTTTAAAATACTACCCTTTACCAATTCCAGTGTCAAAATTCCTTCCAACTCACCTTACTGTGGGGACATGAAGGAATATGTCATAAGAGAGATACATAAAGAATAACATTGAAACACTGTCCTTACCATCCAAAGATGACAGCGATTGCTATTTTCCTTTGTGCACCTGCAGTTAAAAAGACATGAATATGTGAGAGTTGGACAGTTCTTCAAAAAGTGTATCATCGCTGTCATGGTTTATATCTCAATGTTCCCCCACGGCCTCGCACACTCATTGGTAGGGATTGGGGGAGGGGATTGGATCATGGGGCTGTGAAACTCAGCCATGGATTAGTCCACTGGTGAGTTCACGGATAAATGTGATGCTGGGAGTGAAGCCTGATTGGAGGAGGTGCGTTGCTGGGGGTGTGGCTGGGGGTGTGGCCTGGAAGAGCCTATTTCCCTCCCTTCTCCCTTGATCCCTCTCTTTGCTTCCTACTGCCATGCCTGCTTCCCCTCAGCTATGCCTCCCGCCTTGGAGCCAGTTGGCTGTGAAGTGAAACCCGTGTAAACTGTGAGCCAAAATAAACCTTTCCTCCTTAGAGTTGTGGTTATCAAACAGTGTCCATGCAATAAGAAAATAACTAAGACAGCTACCATAGAACCCAGCAATGCCATTCCTAGAGCTCTATTCAGAGAAATAAAAAGACTTTCTCAATACAAAAACACATACAGGGATGTGCAAAGCAGCAACATTCCTGGTAGCACCAAAGTGGAAACAATTCAGATAGCCATCAAATGATAAACAAAATGTGGTACATTTATACAATAAAATGTACTGATAATCCTACAGTGTGGGTGAGTTTAAGAAAGCCAGACACAAAAAGCCACAGAGTGCGTGACTTCATTTATATGAAGGTCCAGAATAGTCAAGATCATAGAAACTACACGAGTCGGTGTGAGAGACTGTGAGCGGTGACTGCTAACGGGTGCAGAGTTTCTTTTGAGGGTGACAAAATGCTCCCGAGTTACACAGTGGTGATGACTGCACAACCTTGTAAATATTTTTTAAAAACCCACTGAGTTACACGCTTTACAGTGGCAACAGTCAGTCCCAGCTCTGGCTTCTGGAGCACAGTCACAGGGGGTCCTGCAGTGGAGTCCTGCTCACCCCAGATTTCTGTCTTTCCAGCTGGATTGAGCCAGGGAAGGGGGCCTCAGTTTCCCCCCAGATGCCAGAGGAACCCATGTGCAAGGAGCCTCCTGGGGTCTTCTCCAGCAGGAATGTCTGGGCTTCCCAGATTCAGGCGCCCACTCCTCGGGCTTCTGGGCACCCAGCACTGCTGACCAGCTAAGTGGAGAGGGAGCCAGAGCCCAGCATGGCGGCTCAAATTCATCATCCCAGTACTCTGCAAGGCTGAGGTAGGAGGATCTCAAATCGGACCCCAGCTTGGGCAATGTAGGGAGACTGTCTCACTTCTTTATCTCAGAGATAAAAAAGGGCTGGGGCTGTAGCTTGGTACCGAGGCCCTGGCTTCCATCCCCAGCCCTGCACAATCACACAGTCCAGTAGCACGAAACAATAAAAGGCAGGTGAACCTCCACTGGGATGTGGGGACTCAAACAATAAAAACTAAAAAAACTAAAGGGATAATGTTTATAACACATACATTATATCTCAATTTTAGAAAGAAGACAGCAGGTATAGTGATGCACACCTATAATCCCAGCACTCTGGGAGGCTAAGGCAGGAGGATCACAAGCTTAAGCCCAGCCTGGGTAATCTAACAACTTAGAGAGGTTCTGTCTCAAAATAAAAAATAAGAAATAAAAAATAAAAAAGTGGGGGGGGCTAGGGATGTAGCTCACTATGGAGGCCCTGGGTTCAATTCCCAGTA
>RJWM01022914.1:20843-33054 GCA_004363535.1 Dasyprocta punctata | reverse complement strand
TTTTTTTTCTAGTACTAGGAATCGAACTCAGGACCTTGCACTTGCATTTTTTGCTTTTTGAGACAGGGTCTTGCTTTGTAGTGCGGGGTAGCCTTGAACTCACAGTGTAGCTCAGGCTGGCCTTGAACTCATGGCGATCCTTCTCCCTCAGCCTCCCAAGTGCTGGAATCCTAGGCTTCAACCACCACGCCTGGCTATTCCTTTCTTTTCAGACCGGATCTCACTATACTGATAAATGGCCCAGGTTGGCCTTAAATTTGAGATCTTCCTGCCTCAACCTTCCAAGGAGCTGGGATTGCTGGCACGCACACAGGCTATACTCCAGATCCAAATGGAGGGTTTCTGTATCCCACATTTTTCAGCTGGGCGTTGTGGTGCACAACTATGATCCCAGCACCGGGAAGGCTGAGGCAGGAGGCTCATCATGAGTTTGAGGCCAGCCTGGACTACACAGCGAGACCTTGTCTCAAAACAAAACAAATCCCACATTTTTTTTTAAAAAGAATTCTTCTGTACAGGAATTTTCACTTATCACCGAGGGCTATTTGATCCTGCAGACTGAGTACAGGGGTAAAACTGAACAAATGCTTGATTCTTTCCCTTGCAAAGCCTGCCCCGGGAGATAAGAGGAGGGTGTCCTAGTTCCCTCCAAGCTGGTCTACGGCACTTTTCTCCACCAGGCGTCATTCCAAACTCGGGGTGTTTTCACACATGCCATGTTTGACTGATTGCAATTATTTCACCATCCTTTGACATTGGAGCTCCTGTTACTTTTTTCACTTGTTTCATGGACTCTAACAATGTCACTCGGCCTGACCTGATGGTTCACACCTGTTATCCCAGCACTTGGAAGCCTGAGGCAAGAGGATCCTTGCAAATTCGAGACCAGCCTGGTATATACTGAGTTCAAGGTCAGTCTGAACTGCATAGTGAGGCCTTGTCTCAAAAAAAAAAAAAAAAAAAAAAAGGAAAAGAAAGAAAGAAAATTATCCATTATTACCTTTTATTTGTTTCTTTTGTCCTTTTGAGACAGGATTTTGCTCTGCAGTTCAGGCTGGCCTTGAACTCACTTTGTAGCCCAGGTTGGCCTGGAACACACAGTGATCTTCCTGCCTCAGCTTCCCAAATTCTGGGATTACAAGCATGTGCCAACATGCCCATGCGGTTATTTTACCATAGTTTTATATACAGTATTACTAAGAAAGAAGGCCAAACACAGTGGTTGTATTGGGTCATACTATGTACCCCCAAGTCCTCATATACTCTTTTTCTTTTTTTTTTTTTTTTTGTGGCACCGGGGATTGAACTCACAACCTCGCACCTGACAAACAGGCGCTTAAGCCACTGAGCCAAACTCTCAGCCCTTGTTTTTTGAGGCAGGGTCGCACTGTGTAGCTCAGGCCAATCTTGCGCTCCTGTTGCAGCCCAAGCCAGGCCTCGAACACACAACACTCCTCCTACCTCAGCCTCCCCAGTGCTGGGATTAAAGGCGTGCGCCACCACGCCCGGCTCCTCATATACTTTTTTTTTTTTTTTTTTTTTTTTTTTGCGGCACTGGGGATTGAACTCACAACCTCGCGCTTGCCAGGGCAGGCGCTTAAGCCGCTGAGCTAAACTCCCCAGCCCTGGTTTTTTGAGGCAGGGTGGCACTATGTAGCTCAGGCTGGCCTTGCGCTCGCGCGTTGTAGCCCAAGCTGGCCTCGAACTCACAACGCTCCGCCTACCTCAGCCTCCCGAGTGCTGGGATTAAAGGCGTGCGCCACCACGCCCGGCTTCCTCATATACTTTTAATGGTGATGTGAGTGCTGCACCCGCCCAGGGGTGGAGCTGAGATACAGTGTAAAGGAGGCGGGTCTTCCTCTTGTTCACTTCCGCGCTTTTGCTCTCTCTCGCCAGTGTGCCTTGCTGCTTGTGGCATTGGAGCCAACAGAGTATGGACTGTAACTCCCGAGAAACTGTAAGAAATAAACCTTTCCTTCCTTAATTTTGGGCATCAGGTATTTTGTCTTGGCAACGAGTGAAAAGTAACTAAGACAGTGGTCAATGAATGTAATCCAGATACTTGGGAGGCTGAGGCAGGAGGATGGCAAATACAAGACCAGCCTAGGTAACTTAGTAAGACCTTGTCTCCAAAAAATAAATAAATAAATAAAACATGGGGGTTTAGCTTAGTAGTAACTCATGCACAAGATCTTGGGTTCAAGCCGGGCGTGGTGGCGCACGCCTTTAATCCCAGCACTCGGGAGGCTGAGGTAGGCGGAGCATTGTAAGTTCGAGGCCGGCTTGGGCTACAACGCGGCGCAAGGCCGACCTGAGTTACATAGTGTGACCCTGCCTCAAAAAACCAGGGCCGGGAGTTTGGCTCAGTGGCTTAAGCGCCTGCCCTGGCAGGCGCAAAGCTGTGAGTTCAATCCCCGGTGCCACAAAAAAAAAAAAAAAAAAAAAAGATCTTGGGTTCAACAACACCCAGTACCACAAAAGAAAAAGAAAAAGTATATATACAGTTGGGTGCCTTTGTCTGTAGGGACCATGAAACATAAGTATGTTTTAAAACTCCAGGGCTGGGGAGTGTGGCTCAGTGGTAAAGTGCTTGCCTGCCATGTTCAAGGCCCTAGGTTCAACCACCAGCACCACTGGAAAAAAAATTGGACCGAGGACTCAGCAAGGTCGCAAGTTCGAGCCTCAGTACCAAAAAAAACAACTCCATCTGAGGCTGGAGGTGTGGCTCAGTGATAGACCAAATGCCGTGTGAGGACCTGGGTATCAAAATAAAAATTTCCGCCTTTAATCCCAACACTTGGGAGGCTGAGGCAGGAAGATCCTTGTGAGCTTGAGACCAGCCTGGGCTACAAAGTGAGCTCAAGGCCAGCCTGAACTGCATAGTGCGACCCTGTCTCAAAAAATAGGGCCAGGGATTTAGTTCAGTGGCATAAGCACCCTCCTGGCAAGCATGAGGTTGTGAGCTTGATCCCCGGCACCAAAAATAAATAAATAAATAAACAAATAAATAAAAATTTTCTCTGTGTCGTACAGTACAGATTTTTTTGTTCACTGTTTTGGATCAAAATCATGACCTTGCGCTTGCCAGGCGGGCGCTTATGCTGCTGAGCTAAATCCCTGGCCATTGTTGCCATATTCTTTATAGCCTAACAACTACTTACATCATACACCATACTAGAAAACAGGTTACCTAGAGATTTTTTTTTTTTTAACAAATATTCCCCAGGTACAGTGGCGAACATCCGTAGTCCCAGCCACACCAGGAAGACTAATATAGGCGTATCAGCCGAACCCAGAATTTCAGACTAGCCTGGGGGAACATAGTGACATATGTCATTTCCAAAACAAAATCAAGATATACATATATTTAGCTAACTTTTTTTTTTTTTTTTGTCTTTCTGAGACAGGGTCTCACTACGCGGTTCAAGCTAGCCTTGAACTCGCATCGATCCTCCTGCCTCAGCCTGAGTGCTGGGATTACAAGTGTGCACCACCACACCCGGTGCACTGACTTCTTCGATTGCTCATTTTTTTCATGGTCTTTTAAATATTTGCTTAGATGGATCATCTCAGGGGATGAACTCCGGAATATACGTTTTGTCCCTACATTTATTTATTTACTTATTTATTTGCTTTTGTCTCAAGAAAGTTTGCGTCCCGCGTCTGGTGGGCACGGGGGAGCCATGGACAGTTCTACAGCGGGTGACGTCCGGGTTACTAACTTTCCAGGACTCACCGGGGGTGAGGACGCAGGAATAGAACAGCAGAGTCCCTCGCGTTTAACTGAGGGTCGCAGAGCTCCGCGGGTTCAGGGAGGCGGCGGCCCGCCCTTGCCCAACGGGGCCAGCCTAGGGGTGCAGAGTGCGCGCCCCACGTGCGCGCCGGGACCCGGATGTGCAGCGCGCCGGGCGTCGGGGCCGCCGAGTGTGCAAACGGCGCACAGCACGCGCTGGCGTTCCCCGCGGTTAAACAACTGTCCTTTTCTCTGCCGCCGCCGTCGCCCCAGGCAGTTCGAGCACGCACCTGGCGGCCGCCGCGCACAGACTGCCGCGCCACCTGGCTGCATTGTTGTCGTCGCCGCCGCCACCACCTCCCTGTAGCTCCCTAGAGGCGACCCAGCACGCGCCCCCACCTGTGCGGAGCTCGTGCCTCTTTAAGAGGCCAGACACCGCCAGGAGTGGGCGTGGTTGTCGCGAGCGCAATAAGTGTAGTCGTGGTGGTGGGGGTCGGAATTCAGCGATTCTGATTGGCGCGAACCTCGGGCGGTGACCGCGCGCGCCTGCGCAGTACGCCACCGCGCGCGCCGGGGGAGGAGCGCGCGCCAGTGCTAATTGGCCCTGGCGGCGGCCCCGCCTACGAGTGGCGGGCGATCACGTGACGGGACGGCTGGGGGCTCCCGGCGCGGGGGACGCTGGTGGCCAAGATGGCGGCGGAGCTGGTGGAGGCCAAAGTGAGTGAGCGGCGGCGGCGCCGGCCGGGCAGGGCCGGGCGGGGAACGGGGCGGGGCTCGGGCCGCGAGCCGAGGTCTGTGGCTCCCGCCCGGGGCCGCGCGGCGCGGCCTGACCAAGGCTAGTCCTCCGGGTGCCCGGCTGCGGCCCTGGGGCGCGGGGGGCGGGGAGGCCGGGGGCGGGGCCCTAAACCTCACCCCGGTCTCCGTGCCAGGCTCCGTGTCTGGCTTGAGGCAGAGCCCACCCCCAAGCGACACGATAAGGTGAGGGCCCGGGGACGGGTTCTGCTCCAGGCACAGCCCCGGCGGACAGCGGGACGGGCTGGCTTCGTCCCGAGCGGGGTCCGGGTTCTGTGTCTGCGCCTCGCCGCCCTCGTGCAGCCGAGGACCAGTGTCGGGGTCTTACCTCGTCTCCACGCAGGCCAGCCAAGGGTCTGTGAGTCCCCGCTTAGAGAGGTCCCCTGACCCCGGGGTGGTGTTCCCCGTTCCATGCCACCACCCAGGGTCCTGAACCAGCCCAAACGGTGCATTCTCTTGGGATTCCTGCTCCAGTCTTACTTTGGAGTCCACTCTTCGGCTCCTGCCTGGGTCCCGGGGCCCCGCCCCCTCCCGATCTCGCGGGGCTTTACCGGGTGCATCTCTTGCCTTCCCCCGGGACTGGAGCCGCGACCCCCGACCAGAGGTCTTAAGTTCCCCATCTCAGTCTCGGGTGCTGGGCTCTGCCTTCTCACCTTCTTTTGCTTTGGAAACAGTAGCTCTGTTTTGGGGTGCTCTTCACCCCACACATCAAGGAGCCTCACTCTGCAGTGTGTCTACATGTTGGGTTACACACTCACCTTCTCTGCTGCACCCAGTGCTGACTTCTGAGCTTCCCTTTTCCTGCTGCTTCCCATATGTTGCTCTTTTGAGGGTCTCCAACTATGTAGTCCCACAGTAGGTGAGTTTCCAGGTTGCCGCCGCTGCTACCCTGTTCCTCAGGTCCAGCTTCCATGTCCTGTAGACACTGCCCCGAGATGTGTCCCCTTCCAGGTGCCTCGCTCAAGTCGGGGCCCAGGGTCCTTGTCTGTGACCCTTTTTGCTTCAAAAGTGCATTCATTTAGGTGCTGCTCTGACTTGCTTGGGGACCCCCGCCCCCTTCCGGTCTTCCCTCAGGATGTTTCCTCTCTACTGAATCCTCCGTCTTCCAGTGCTCTCCTCTCCCTGCCGTAATCACCCTGAGATTACAGGGTTTGCCCCCTCTTTCCTCCAGTCCTCCCCGCATCGTCTGCTCCTCTCCTGGGATCTGGGACATGATTCTGCCCAGGAAGTGTGGCAGTCTGAACTCTACCTGCAGCCCTCAGGCTTGGGGTTCCCAAGTCTCCAGAGCCCTGAAATGGAGCCTCTCCTTGGGAGCGGGGCTGCGCCTCTGGGCCACCCCTACCCTCGCAGAGGGAAGGGGCTTTGGCTGTTCTTTTTGGTGCCATGCGGGGTCTTGAAATATGATCTCATGAACTCGTCTTGACCCTCTGGTGGCCGAGCTCCTCCATCCCAATTACATCAAGTTGACCCTTCTTTCAGAGTCTCTAAACCGTGAGACCTCATTGAGGGAGGCGGAGGCTGCAGCACGAATTCCTGGACCCGAGTCTTTCCGTCTCCTGGAGTGGTCTCTTGTTACCACCGTGAAACGCCTTCAGTACCATTCAGACGTCTCTTACTTTTTCAGGAGCTTTTTCTAGACCGTCATGAACATGGGAGATACTGTCTTTTGGGGTACACCAGGGGCAGATCTGAGGGGAGAACATGGGGGCTCCTTGGCAGATTGACACCTGAGCTCTTTCAGTGGTGGCCCCTGCAGCGGATTCGAGGGTGCAGTTTGCAACCTCTGCACATGTGTGCTTGAATGGACCCTGACTTGGTTTCCCTTGAGTGCCTCACGAGCCCGAGCAGAGTGGGGTGCGGGGCAGCTGCCCTGCCCAGCAGCTCTTTCCTGACTTGGGGTCTAAAGAAGCCCGAGGTGCGGCTCGGCCCAAAAAGCTGTCGGAGCCTGGCACAGTGTAAAAACACAGGTCTGACAGGTGGGCATGCGCCAGGGCAGGAAGTGATCCTTGGGGCTCTGGGGCTTTTTCCTGCGCCTCCCTCCAGCACCCCCACCCTCCAAGGCCAGGCTCCACCCCTGTGGAGAAATCCCAGTCACAAGCACATGGCAGGAAGGGCAGTGTGCTGTGGGCTGCTCATGCACTCCGGGCAAGTGATGTCACAAGGGCCACCAAGCCCACTTGCCCTGTTTGTGGTCAGTTCCTGTCTTGTCACACCGTCTCTCCGAGTGGGCTTTGGCCCTTTCCAAGAGATGCATTTTTTTTTTTTTTTTTTTTTTTGTGGCGGCACCAGGGATCGAACTCACAACCTCACACCTGCCAGACAGGCACTTAAGCCACTGAGCCAAACTCACGGCCCTATTTTTTTTGAGGCAGGGTCGCACTACGTATCTCAGGTCAGCCTTGCGTTCGTGTTGTAGCCCAAGTGGGCCTCGAACTCAAAACGCTCCTCCTACCTCAGCCTCCCGAGTGCTGCAAGAGACGCATCTTGTCTGGGAGCCTGGTTGTTGCAGCTGCAGGTCAGGAGTCCGGGCCGGGCCAGGGAGGGAGGCATTTTTCTTCCCAAGCGTCCTCAGACTGCCTGGGTCCCTGAGGTTCGTGACCCTGAAGGGCTTGCTGATGGCTGCCACATAGCAGACCCTGGTGTTCCAGGCGCTCTGCGGGGCGACTCTGTCACAGAGGCTTTTCGGATGGGACCCGCAGTGGGAGCGTTGTCTCAGGCACTTTGGGCCGGTGCAGCCGTCACAGCGGCCCAGGCCCCCAGGGAGCCTCAGCTCCAGCCCACAGGGTTGCTTCTGCCTTGGGCCTCATCCGTCAGCGGCCTGGGGTGGAAAGCCAGAGCCTCCTGGCACACAGACCCCCCGGCTGCTCCCACCCGGCTGGTGTAGCTGGGCTTTGGTGGCGTGTGGACTTCCGGGGCTGCTCTGGGTTGCTCTGGGCCCCCACCTGCTGTCCACGCCCACCGTACCCTATCCCATTCCCCTTGGAGGCTCTTTCCCCACCCGGTTTTGTTCGTCCCAGGCCAGCTTCTGGTCTGCAGAGTTGACCCAGGACCAGGCTGCCTGCTTGCTAGAGGACACTGGCTCCCTTGAGATCTTCCCCCCAACCCCAGGCAACCTTGGGTCACTCGCTGGGGCCCACTGAGCTCTGGTTTGCTTTGGTTAGCTGGTGGGACCTGGCCAGGTAATCAGTGGCAGATCCTGGCAACCCACAGCCATGGCTTTGCCGCCAGCTCAGCTCCCAGCCTGTGTGGCTGCTCAAGGCCTCAGATGAGCTATTCCCACCTAGGGACCCTGGCTGCTGCCTGGGGACATTGGTGGTTGTCATACTGGGGTCAATTTTGGCTTGGAGCAGGTGAAGGCTGGGTATGCCGCTCAGCCTGTAGTGGCCGGGACACTTGCTGCAGGGAGTGACCCAGCGTGGGACGGCGGGGGGGTCAAGACCCTGCCCGAGAGACCGCCTGAGACCCTTGACAGACGGAGGCCCAGCTCGGTGCTGGCGCCTGGCGGAGGCGGACGTGAAGAAACAAATCCCTCCCTACTTTAGAGTCAGGAGGGGTGCTCTGGGCTGCCCCTCCTCCAGGCGCTCGCCCCACCTTGGTGGGGTGTCTTAGGGGTCCGAGTTAGTGTGTGATCACGCATCCGCCTGGCTTCCTGCCCACGGGTTAGCATCCAGTAAATCGTGGCTCCAACGGCCTCCATGGAGCAGAGATGCGTCTGTGACTCAGGATGGTTGAGAGCTCCCCCCAGCCACGCTCTCTGTGGCCGCCTCACCTGGTGCCCGTTCCAGCGAGGAGACTGAGGGCCAGTGTGGAGACTGAGGGCCAGTGTGCGCGCCAGGGCGCTGGTGGAGGCTGCTCCGCGCACAGTGAGGTTGCCAGTCGTTCTTTTGGTTTGCACTGGTTTTGATTTTTTTTTTTTTTGTGGCACCAGGGCTTGAACTCACGACCTCGTGCCTGCCAGACAGGTGCTTAAGCCACTGAGCCAAACTCCCAGCCCTGGTTTTTTGAGGCAGGGTTGCGCTGTGTAGCTCAGGCCAGCCTTGCACTCACGTTGTAGCCCAAGCCGGCCTCGAACTCACAACGCTCCGCCTACCTCAGCCTCCCGAGTGCTGGGATTAAGGCGTGGGCCAGCAGCCCGGCTGGTTTTGATTTTTTAAGACAGGCTCATCGCATAGTCCCAGGGCGGCTTCCCGTCCTTGGTGACCCTCTTGCCTCAGCCGCCTGAGTGGTGGGAGGACAGGTGTGTGCCACTGTGCCTGGGTCCCAGCTCCTGCCTTGGGTATCTTCAGGCGTAAAGATGGGAAGAGAACCCAAAGTAGAAGAGGGGAACCGGGTGTGGTGGTGCATGCCTTTAATCCCAGCACTCGGGAGGCTGAGGTAGGAGGAGCGTTGTGAGTTCGAGGACGGCTTGGGCTACAACGGGAGCGCAAGGCCAGCCTGAGCTACATAGTGTGACCCTGCCTCAAAAAAACTAGGGCCGGGAGTTTGGCTCAGTGGCTTAAGCGCCTGCCCTGGCAGGTGTGAGGCTGTGAGTTCGAGCTCGGGTGCCACAAGAAAAAAAAAGTAGAAGAGGAGGGTGGGGGGCCCCTGGGGGCGGGCAGGCCTCGAGCCAGACCCCGCTGCCCTCTGAGCGGTGTGTGTGTGCTTGCTCTTCCTCAGAACATGGTGATGAGCTTCCGGGTCTCCGACCTGCAGATGCTGCTGGGGTTTGTGGGCCGCAGCAAGAGCGGGCTGAAGCATGAGCTGGTCACCAGGGCGCTGCAGCTGGTGCAGTTTGACTGCAGCCCTGAGCTCTTCAAGAAGATCAAGGAGCTGTACGAGACGCGCTACGCCAAGAAGAGCGCCGAGCCCGGCCCGCAGCCGCACAGGCCCCTGGACCCTCTCGCCGTGCACTCGGCCTACGAGCGGGCGGGCACCGTGCCCAGGACTCCCATGTCGGGCCCCAACATTGACTACCCCGTGCTCTACGGGAAGTATCTGAACGGACTGGGACGTTTGCCCACCAAGACGCTCAAACCTGAGGTCCGCCTGGTCAAGCTGCCCTTCTTCAACATGCTGGACGAGCTGCTGAAGCCCACTGAGTTAGGTGAGTGTCGCTGACCCCGCTGATGGGGTGACGCTTGCTGTGTGACCCAGCAGCTCGAGACAGTGAGTCGTTAGTTAGGTCTTAGCTCCCAGGTGTCTGGAAGCCACCAGGGCTCAGGTTTGTGGTGTTTTTTGTTGTTGTTGTTGTTTTTTCTTTGAGACATTGTCTTAGTGTTGTACAAACTGGATTCAAGCAATTCTCCTGCCTCAGCCTCCTAATTGGAGGAGACATACCTCCACTTGGGCTGTGTGCCATCACCCACACAGCGGCCTCCAGGGCAGCGTGACCCCTGGGATGAGGGCAGCCTGGGGGTGTCTGGGAGCTGGCTGCCCCGTGCCTCGTCCCTGTGGGACGGCGGGGAGCTTGGCAAGCCAGTCTCCTTTATTGCAAAGGCCTGGGCTCTGCGCGCTTCACTGCCCTGGGCACTGCCGTGTGCTGGGGCAGCACTCTGCGGTGCCTGGCTCCTGTGGAAAGGGGCGCCCAGCCTCCAGGACACCCGGCCCACGCCCCCAGGTCCATCTGGGTTCCCAGGTGTCTCAGAGACCTCCAGCCCCGTGTCTCTCTGGCTCCCCCCACACCTGCCCTCACCCGCCTTGGCCCCTTCTCTGCTCCCACTCCTTTGTGGGCTTGGTGGTTCCAACCCCTGCGCCCCCTCTGCTGCCCCGGCATCCCGCCTGGCCCCCCACAAGGCCCAGGGGCCTCTCTCTGGCACACACACTTCAGCTCGGGCCAGCAGGCCCCAACCCCTGCCCTGGAGCAGAGAGACCCTGCAGGCTGCAGCCCCTGCTGCCCACCGCCACTGGCCTTGCGCGGCCAGGTGGGGCTGCTATGGCTTGAGGTGGGGCTGCAGGTGGCCGAGGGGAGGAAGGGGCGCCAGCAGCTCTGCAGCCTGCAGAGACCCCGCCCTCCGATCTGAGTGCCACTCGCCTAAGCAGAGCCATTCGGGAGACGTGGGTCCAGCAGCACCTGTGGGGACCGACGCTCGTCCCCAGTCTTTGGGGCTGGCTTCCCAGGCCTCTGAGGCCCCTGGGGGTGCTGGAAGCCATGCTTCTTCGGGGGTCTGCGGGAGCTGGGCAGCTCTGAGGGCCAAGTGACGATTTGAATGACCCAGCATCAGGAGCCTGGGTTCCGGAGGGGGTGACTTTGAACTCTGGTGCTGCCCTGGCCTCCCCGCCTGCACGGAGGGCTTCCTTCCTGCAGGGCGAGCGAGCCGCCGCGCCGCCCCGCCCCACAATGCATCACTGCGCGGGGCGCCCCCCCACCCCGGTCACCTGATCTCCGGGAGAGCCTGCTCCCCTGGCTGCATCGGGAGCACTGCTGTGGCAGAACAAAGGGGACGACCTGCCCTGCCTCCCCACCCTGCTGGGGGGCGCCCCCTGCCCTGCACCCTGGCTTCTGCCCAGGTCCTTGGGGAGTGGTCCCCCCGGCACAGGCCCGGCCACTAAAGTTCCGGCACCGTGGGGCTGCCCTGCCCTCGCCCTTCCCCTCTCCCCGGCCCCGAGCCCGACCCACCGAAACCAGGCCTCCCGCTCAGGTCCAGTTCCTCAAAAGAGCCGCTCCGTCCAATTCCCCAAAAGAGCTGAGGCCAGCTCTGGGGCAGAGACCCGGCCAGGCAGACAGGAGCCATAAATCACCCGTGGAATGCTGGGCTGGGGGAGGGGAGGGATCAGGGGACGGAGCGCGGAGCCCAGGCGCGGCTGGGGCCTCGGCAGGGCTCGGGTTGCTGCCCGGAGAGGTCAAGAGACTCACCCAGGGTCACACAGCAGCCCGAAGGCCTGCCCTCCCGGCCCGCCCCCTCTTCCCAGCGCCCTGAAGCCTGCACCATTGCTGGGGTTGTCCAGGTCGGGGACCCAGTCCCCGCTCTGTGAGAGGACCCCGGCCAGCCAGCCCGGGGCAGGACGGAAAGGCTGGCTTGAGCCCCTGCCAAGGCCCCTCGTGACCTGTGGTGCCACTCCATGCCACGGCAGCCCATCCCATGCAGAATGAGTGGCTCCGTCACCACGACATCCCCAGTGCCACCGGGAGGGGCCCAGCCCCGAGGTTGCGCCCTGGTGCCTTGGCGGCCGGCAGGCAGGCTGCAGGCTCGGAGCAGTTCGCTGTGCCTCTGGAAGGAAGCGACCAGGAGGGCTCCCTGGGAGGGCTGGTGTTTGTGAGACCCAAGGGGGCGCAGCCTCAGCCAGGCAAAGGGCAGAGGCCTGGCAGCGCAGGAGGGCTTGTTCCCAGGCTGAATGGAGCCATTGTGACCCTCGTGGGTGTCCTGGGGAGGAGGGGACAGCAGCATGGAAACCCAAGGACGGTGGGCACAGGGACCAGCAGGACCTGGGCGTCCCTCGCACTGCAGACACGGTTTCTGGAGCTCTTCTCGCTTGGCTTTTCTCCCCCATTACTGGCTCTGGGACCCGGGGCCTTCCCACTGAGCTACATCCCCAGCCATTGTTGAATTTTGTTTTGTTTGAGACAGGGTTTCACGGTACAGTTCAGGCTTGTTTGAACTCACTTTGTAGCCAAGGCTGACCTTGAACTCTCTCAGCAACCCTCCTGCTTCAGCCTCCCAAGTGCTAGAATTATAAGCGTGTGCCACATCTTTTTTTTTTTTTTTTTTT
>RJWM01022914.1:0-20743 GCA_004363535.1 Dasyprocta punctata | reverse complement strand
TTATTTTTTTTTATGGCACCAGGGATTGAACTCACAACCTCACGCCTGTCAGACAGGTGCTTAAGCCACTGAGCCAAACTCCTGGCCCTAGTTTTTTGAGGCAAGGTCGCACTGTGTAGCTCAGGTCGGTTTTGTGCTCCCGTGGTAGCCCAAGCTGGCCTTGAACTCACAATGCTCTGCCTACCTCAGCCTCGCAAGTGCTGGGATTAAAGGCGTGCGCCACCACGCACGGCTCCTAGTTTGTTTTTTTGTTTGTTTGTTTTTTTGAGGCAGGGTCACACTGTGTAGCTCAGGCCAGCCTTGCAGTTGTCCTGTAGCCCAAGCCGGCCTCGAACTCACAGCTCCTCCTATCTCAGCCTCCCAAGTGCTGGGGTTAAAGGCGTGCACCACCACGCCCAGCCTAATTTCTTCAATTTTTTTTTTTTTTTTTTTGGTGGCACCAGGGATTGAACTCAAAACCTCGCACCTGCCAGGCAGGCGCTGAAGCCACTGAGCCAAACTCCCAGCCCTATATTTTTTTTTTTTTTTTTTTTTGCGGCACCGGGGATTGAACTCACAACCTTGCACCTGCCTGACAGGCGCTTAAGCCACTGAACCAAACTCCCAGCCCTGGTTTTTTGAGGCAGGGTCGCACTATGTAGCTCAGGCCGGCCTTGCGCTCGCGTTGTAGCCCAAGCGGGCCTCGAACTCACAACGCTCCTCCTACCTCAGCCTCCCGAGTGCTGGGATTAAAGGCATGCGCCACCACGCCCGGCAAATTTCTTAAATTTTGAGAGAAGAGTTTCACCAACTTATTGCCTAGGCCACAGTTAAATTTGCAGTCATCCTGCCTCAGCTTCCCGTAGCACTGGGGTGTCAGATGTGTGCCACCATACCCGGCCTGCTGCGTCTTTTAAGGGTGGACTTTTCCTATCAGTGAAGAGCCTGAAGGGACATGGGTCAGCTGCCCGGCGGGGTGTGGCTGGGCCCACGTCCCCTCTGTGGTGTCGGGGTCTGTCCACGGCTGGAGCGTGGGTGGCTGTATGGCAGCCCGTGTCACCGTCCCTGGCTCTTGAGTGAGACACTCTTCCAGGTACCCAGGTGGCTTTGCCCCACCCCTGCCCATGCTGGCCCGGGTCTCTGTTTCCCCTGCTCTGAGCAGCCTCCGGGTGGCCCAGCACCCATGGGCCCCCGTTGCCTTTCCCCCGTTCCCCTCTCCCTCTGTGTTTTCGGCGCTGTTCCGTGCTGTGTGCACTCCGGGCCCCGGGCCTGGCGGCTTGTGCAGTGTCGGGCAGGCTGTGGGCGGGGCGGGGCGCAGCAGGGGCTCAGGTCAGAGCTGAGAAGCCGCCGCTGGAGGGGGCAGGCAGCCCGGGGTGGCGCTGACCTTCTCCACTGGTGACCCCATCCCCTGGCCGCCTCGCACCCCGAAGCAGCCCGTGTGTCGGGGCCAGGGCGAGGCTGATGGGCAGCTCCCATGCATGAGGGGAGCCCTGGCCTCGCCCCATGCCCCCCCCAGTGCCTGGGGCCACCATTACCCTGGCTCTGCCCACCCTGTCTCCATGCCCCCGCTGTCCAGGTCCAGTGTGGGGGCCCGCGTGCGCGCCTGGTGAGGGTAGCAGCCCTGAGGAGGAGGGCGCCTGCTCCTCCGTCTCCTCTGGCCACTGGAGCAGTCGGGCTGACCTGGACCCAGGGCAGGGAACTGCAGCAGGTGGGTTCCAGGCCTGTGGCTTGGCGCACGGCCCTCTCCAGTCTACTCTAAAATTTGTTTGTGAGCTGCTTACAGTGGCGCACACTAGAAGTCCCAGCACCCTGGGAGGCTGAGGCAGGAGGATTCCAAGTTAGAGCCCAGTGTGGGCAACTTAGCGAGATCCTGTCTCAAAATAGAAATAAAAAAGGACTGAGGTTGTAGCTCAATGTGAGTGCCTTGGGTTCCATCCCCTGTACTGCAAAAATAAATGTGCTCCTTTTATCTACTTTTTACTGAATCTTGGTAAAATCCCGTGTCCATTACAGAAAGTGCAAGTCACGGCACAAAAGCAGCTGCAGGCGGCAGCCCGGCGCAGGCCAGGGCCGGGGAGCTGTCCGCACCCCCCGTGGCGGGCATCTGCTGGCCGTTAAATATTCATCGCCAGCAGCGGCTCTGAGGCCGCCTGAGTCTGGGCAGGGGCGCGCTCTGCCTTCTCCTGCTGTCTGCTCGGGCTGCCCGGGGCTTCGCTGCAGGCCTGCGCCCGCGGGCCCACGGTATGAGTGGCCGCGGTCTTTGCCTTTTGTGGGCAGTGGAGCGCCGCGCCCCGGTCTCCCAAGGTCCCCTGGCTTCCCGGGAGCCCAGGTGATGGCGGAAGTGCCTTTAGCCCCTTGGTGTCCCTGGCTCGAGCTGGCTGGTGTGCCCAGCCTCGGCCCCCCGGCCCGCACCCGGGGATCTGGGGGTACTTTGCTCTTGGGGAAGCTCAGCGTCTTAGACAGAAGCCGGGCCCTGGAGCAGAGTTTTCTTTTTTCAGTACTGGGGATGGAGCCCAGGGCCTTCACCCTGAGCTGCATCCTCAGCCATGTTTTATTTTTTATTTTGAGGCAGGGTTTCTCTAAGTTGCCCAGGCTGGCCTCAAATTTGGTACCCTCCTGCCTCAGCCTGCTGGAGTGCTGGGATGACAGGCATGCGTCACCACCCCCGGCTAGTCTGCAGGTTTCGAGCGAAGTGCTTAGTGAGGCAGGCCCGTAACAGCGCCTGCTCAGGGACAGACTTGGTGCCTGGGGGGGGCTCCTGGGGGGGGGCTGCTGGGAAGGGGGAGGAGGCCGTCCGCCCAGGGTGGACAGGGCCCCGGATGAGTGTGGCCCTGAGTGGGGATGGTGGAGGTGACTGATGGGGCATGCTGGGGCATTGGGGGTGTCAACTGCCAGAGTGGGGGGGGAGCCAGACCAGCAGAGGGGCCTGTGGTGCTGGCAGGGAGGGGTCACCCTAGTGGGCTTCCGAAACGCAGAGCTACGGGGTTGCCAGGGCACTGGGTGTTGGCGGGGACCCAGGGCGGAGAGAGTTTCTGGCCCTGAGCGGTTGGCAGGGTGCACCTGCTGCCCCCCACCACATTGGAGGGAGAGTTAGGGAGACCCCACGGCCTCTCCCCATGGCACAGGGTGGCAGTCAGCATGGGGTGGGCAGCCCGGCACGTGTCCCTGTGTCCTCCCGACCCCCGGCCTGGCACCCTCACACGCGTGCCACAGGAAGGGACCCGGGCCTTTGTCGTTGCATTGGAGCTCTGGGGCCTGCCGGGTGGCTTCTGGCTGCTCACTGGGGCCTCCACCCCTGTCTACAAGGAGACAGCGCTGGCGAGCTGCAGGGCGGCGCTGGAGCTGGAACCCGGGCTCCGGAGCAGGCTGAGCCGGCGTCACCACTGAGCGATGCTGCCCGCTGGAGGCTGGAGGCTGGAGGCTGGAGGCTGGAGGCTGGAGGCGGGGCCTCAGTAAGGTGCCCAGGCTGACCTCGATTCACCGTCCTCCTGTCTCAGCCTCCCTGGGAGCTGGGGTGGCGGGTGCCCCACCACGCCTGTGCAAAGTGATACTTTGACCTCCTTCCCAGCCGCCACGCACAGCTCAGGTGTCAGCTCCCGGGTGGCCCCCCCCACCGCAGCCCTGGAATAATTGCTCCCCAGGTGCTGTGGGCAGATCTGGGCGTGCCTGCAGGTGGCCCGTGTGTGCCCTGCTGTTCAATTAGCTGGCCTTCCTGCCCCCTCCAGACCCTGAGCCCGTTGGCACCCAGGGAGCAGCCAGGCTCTCCACAAACAAGTGGGAAGTGGGTGGTGCGGGGTGGCTATCACTGAAGTTGCCTCTTTCTGGGTCCAAGCTGTTGACCTTGTGTGGATCCCCTAGAAACAAGCCTTTAGGGAAGGGAGGGGTAGGCCCAGCCCAGAGGGCCTTGGGCTGGGATCTCAATCCAGGCAGACCTAGCTGCTTCTGTTCTTTAATTATTTTTGAGCTTACATCAATTGAGGGATGAACAAAAAAGTTGTATTTTTATGCAATAGAGTACTGCTCAGCCATAAAAAAGGATAAACCAGAGATTTTTTTTTTTTTTTGGCGGCACGAGGTGTCGAACTCACAACCTCGCACTTGCCAGGGCGGGTGCTTAAACCACTGAGCCAGACTCCCGGCCCTAGTATTTTGAGGCAGGGTCGCACTATGTAGCTGAGGCCAGTCTTGCACTTGCGTTGTAGTCCAAGCGGGCCTCGAACTCACAACACTTCGCCTACCTCAGCCTCCTGAGTGCTGGGATTAAAGGCGTGAGCCACCACGCCTGGCTGAACCAGAGACTTTTATAGGTAAATGGATTCAACTTGAGACCATACTCATCAGTGAAATGAGACACATGTGTAAATGTTGTATTGTCTCATTAGTGTGAGAACCTGGAAGAAACAACATATATGTGTGTGTATATAAAAAAAGTAGGTAAGATAGTTACACTAGGGCCGGGAGTTCGGCTCAGTGATTTAAGCACCTGTCTGCCCAGGCGCAAGGTTGTGAGTTCAATCCCTGATGTCGCAAAAAAAAAAAAAAAGATAGTTACACTACTGAGTTCACTAAGTTCACCAAAGAGAAAGATTTGTGCCGTGTTGTTCAGACAATTGAATGCAGGCGTGCTGTGCTCTGGGTGAATGATCTGAGGATAACATGCAGTGTGTATGCCATTGTTGCCCCTTGACTGACGTGCTTTGAAATTGTGTTTTAATTTTTTTTCTCTTTGAAATAAAATGCATCTGAAAAAATAAATAAAAGAAAAAAATTGCTATTTTGGGGCTTAAACCCAGAGCCTTCACCCTGAGCTGTATCTCCAGCTCTTTTTTTATATTTGGAGAAAGGATCTTGCTGTGTTGCTAAATTATTCAGGCAGGGTTTAACCTGCCTCAGCCTCCCAGAGTGCTGGGATGACAGACACTCGCTACCAGGCCCCGCTCAGCCACCACCCATTCTTGTAAACCAAGCACCCCAGTGCAGCTGGCCTCCTTGGGGGCTCGCCCCGTGTGGGGCTCTGGAGCAGATGCTGTGGCCCGTGAGGTGCTGGTGCTTCCCAGGCCCTCTCGGAAGTCTCTCCTGTCTGGGGGTGAAGGTGCGTGGTGGGCACCGAGCCTCCGTCCCCGGCACCCTGCAGAGGTGGCCGCTGTGCATCCTGCCTGCCAGGCTGCGTGCTGTGTGGGGCTTCTGCAGCCACAGGGTCACCCAGCCGGCGTTAGCGTGTTTCTCCTCAGCGCGGAGTCTGACCGCTTCTTGTCGACGTCCTCACTCCGCACAGTAGCCAGCCAAGAGCCATGGATGGCACAGGTATCAGGCGTCACCTGGAGCTGGGTGTGCACACAGTCCCCTGGGGTGTTGGGGGCTTGGGCACCTACAGAACTCGGTATCTGAGGGGTCCTGGTGCCCAGGGTGAGGGGAACCGGTATAAGCAGGTGCACACAGACCTGCCCCCCACACACTGGTGCTTGCCTGGAACCCCTGCAGACCCACGGCCCCCAGCTCCCTAACAGGATCAGGTGTTGTGTATGTTGTTTTTCCGGTGCTGAGATGGAGACCAGAGCCTTTGCTTAGCGAGCACTCATCACTGAGCCACACCCCACTGCTTGTTAAACTTGGAGACGTAGTCTCCCTAAATTTTCCAGGGTGCCCTTGAAACTGGAGTTCTCCTGCCTCAGCTTCCTGGGTGTGTGCCACCTCACCAAGCTCAGCATGATTTTTTTGTTGTTGTTGTTGCTTTTTGAGATAGGGTCTCACTGTACAGTTCAGGCTGGCTTTGATCTCACCTTGTAACCCAGGCTGGTATCAAATTCACAATGACCCTCCTGCCTCAGCCTCCCACGTGCTGGGATTACAGGTGTGCAGCACCACGCCCAGCTAGTCCTTATTTATTTATTTATTTATTGGTGCCAGGGATCGAACTTACAATCTCGTACCTGCCAGGCAGGCGCTTAAGCCCCGTCGCCCTTTTTTATTTTGACACAAGGTCTCCCTAAGTTGCCCAGGCTGGGCTTGAACTCGTGATCTTTCTGCCTCAGCCCAACAGAGTGCTGGGATGACAGGTGTGTGGCACCACTCCTGGTCTCATTTTTTTTCCCCCTAATACATCCCTTCAGGTTTTGGTATCAGTTATGCTTTCTTCTTCAGAAGATGGACTGGGAAGTGTGCTTTCCTTGTGTGTTCTAGAAGAGTTTGGGTAAAGATTTGTTTCCTGTTTGCCTAGAATTCACCAATCTGGACCTGCACGTTTCTCTGTGGAAAGATTTTAATTTTGATTTTTTTTTTTTAAATGGGTAAAGAGCTTTTCCAGCTTCTGTGCTTCAGTGTGTGTCTGGATAGTTGCATGTTTGGGAAATTGGTCATTTTCACCAAGCTTGTAGATTTCTTAGTGCAGAAGTCTGCTGTACATTTTGCACTGACCTGAACAGCTGTAGGGTCTGTGCTGCTGTCTCTGTTCTCTTCCTTTGGAGGCCGTTTACATCCATGCCATTGTTTCTCTTGTTCAGTCCAGCAACGTGTTTGTCAAAGAGCTTTGGCTTAATTTTTGAAATTTTTTGGTTTACATTTTTATCTCTGTCATTTCCTTCCTTCTATGACTTTGGCTTTTATTTTATTTTATTTTGTGAGACAGGGTTTCACTGTGTAGCCCAGGCTGGCCACAAACTCACAGCAATCCTCCTGCCTGGGATTACAGGCGTGTGCCACCCAGCTTGGCTTTTCCTTTTTCACCTTAAGCACTGGAAGGACAGTGTAATTCTCCCCCTGGCCCGATCATAAGAGCGTTGGGAAATTGGCATTACCTGTTGGCTTCAAAGCATCTCAGTCCCTGACTGGGCATGGTGGTGCACGCCTATAATTCCAGCACTTGGAAGGCTGAGGCAGGAAGCCTGCCTGGGCCTGTCTGGCCTGTAGTTCAAGGCCAGCCTGAGCTACATGGTGACACCCTTTCTCAAAACAACCAAAAAAGAAAAAAAAGAAAAAGCATTTCCGTCTTGTGACGGGGCAGGAAGAACCTAAGCAGGTGGTCATCACGTGCCCATCCCTCTAAGAAACCTCTGCAGACCTCAGCTTCCGGTCCGGTCTCGGGCGGCCAGCACCCAGTGGGTGCTGTGTGCGGGCTGGGCCAGCCGCCCCCGCTCTTGGATCCTTGCTGTGCCCCTCTACTGGCTGAGGGGCTGGTGGGGGAGCAGACCCAGACCTGTGCCACTCGCAGGGACCGGGCGGGGCGGGGGCACCTCTCTTCCCCCCTCGGCACAGCCGTGGCCCCAGAACCGCAGGCAGTGGAGAGTGGCCCCAGAAGAGGGGTCGCCCTGGGCAGCCCTGTCTCCGTCCACTTCTGGTCCTGGCCCCAGGCGCTGACCCTCCCCGCCCTCAGTCCCACAGAACACCGAGAAGCTGCAGGAGAGCCCCTGTATCTTCGCGCTGACGCCCCGGCAGGTGGAGCTGATCCGGAACTCCAGGTCGGTGCCGCCCCGGGGCGGCGGGGCCCTCCCGTCACCTAGGGGGGCTGCGGGGCCCCTGGCCGCGCCGCGCCTGCCCGCTGAGCTCTGTTCTTCCCCGCAGAGAGCTGCAGCCCGGAGTCAAGGCGGTGCAGGTCGTCCTAAGGTAGGCCAGGTGGGCCTGCTCCCCGGGCCCCCTCCCGCACATCCGAGCCCTGACCCTGGGTGCCCCTGTGCTCCGCCTTCTCCCCGCATTTGGGGACAGCTTCCTCCCCTCATCCCTCGCTCCTTGGCCTCCGCCCAAGCGGCCTCATGGGCCCCGCCGTCATTGCAGGATCTGTTACTCAGACACCAGCTGTCCTCAGGAGGACCAGTACCCGCCCAACATCGCCGTCAAGGTCAACCACAGCTACTGCTCGGTGCCGGTGAGCAGCCCGCGGGGCGGGGCCGGGAGCTGGGGCGGGGCCGGGGCGGGGCGGGGCCGGGGCCGGGGACTGGGGGCGGCGGCAGCTGAGCCCCGCTCCGCGCAGGGCTACTACCCCTCCAACAAGCCCGGAGTGGAGCCCAAGAGGCCCTGCCGCCCCATCAACCTCACCCACCTCATGTACCTGTCCTCGGCTACCAACCGCATCACCGTCACCTGGGGGAACTACGGCAAGGTGCGTGCGCCTGCGCCTGCGCGGCCCGTGCGCCCCGCCCCTCCCGCCCCGCGCCCCGCCCCCTGACGCCCCGCCCCGCTCCGCCCAGCAGAGCTACTCAGCCGCGCTGTACCTGGTGCGGCAGCTGACCTCGGCCGAGCTGCTGCAGCGGCTGGAGACCATCGGCGTGAAGCACCCGGAGCTGTGCAAGGCGCTAGGTAGGTGAGGCCCGGCTGGCATGACCACACCGGTGCGGCTGGACCCGGCGCCAGGGGCACGTGGCGGGGTGGCGGAGAGATGGAGGGGGAGAGGGTCTGGCTGGGCTTTATCTGTTTTGTACTTGGAGGGAGTGGAGCATTTGAAAAAGCCAGAAGCTGCCAGGGAGGGTGGTGCACACCCCTAATCCCAGCCCTTGGGAGGCTGAGGCAGGAGGTTCACTACGCGTTCAAGCCACCTTGAGCTACATATATGGAGACCCCGTCTCAAAAAACCAAAAAAAAAAAAAAAAAAAAACACGGCCCACCGCAGCTGGAGGCGGCCTCCTTCCCGTGTGCCTGCCCAGGGGCCCGCAGGCCTCCCGCTGCCCGATGGCCCTCAGGTTCCCTGGCTTCGGCGTCTTCCTCGGGGGACCTGTTGTGCTCTGGGCCTTCAGAGTCCCAAACCCGTGGGGCATTGGCAGAAGCCACAGCCTGGTTGGGTGCAGCCCGTGAGGGAGGTGGGGTGGCCCAGCTGAGGACCCCACAAGCCCTTGGGAGAACGCCTCGTGGCAGATGCAGCAGGCTCACGCAGAGGCTTCCGTGGTGGCCTCATGCTGCCCGATCTTTCTGGAAATGCCTTGCGGGTCAGCAGGAGCCCGGCAGGGAGAGGAGGCCCACAGGGCTGCCTGCTTCTCAGCACCCCCGGCACTGAGCTGGGCCACTGTGCTTGGGCCTCCCTGGCAGGGCCGCTGCTGCCCTGGAGGGCGTGGTGTGCCGTGCGCTGTGTGGGTGACGCTGTGCCTCGGCCTCCCAGCGCCTTCCCCCCGACACCCTCTCCTTCCCTCCCTCCCTACAGTCAAGGAGAAGCTGCGCCTGGACCCTGACAGCGACATCACCACCACGGGCCTGCGAGTCTCCCTCATCTGCCCGGTCAGTGGGCGTGACGGGTCCCCTCCTGTCTCCACTGTCACGGGACCACCGGAGGGCAGGGCTGGCCTTGGTTTTGTCCCCTGGGCGTCCTGTGGCTGTCAGTGGGGAGGATGGTGGACAGGATGCGGTGGGGATGGCCGGCCGTGGGGCCCGGGCTCACCTTCCCCGCGCCCGCAGCTGGTGAAGATGCGGCTTTCGGTGCCCTGCCGTGCGGAGACCTGCGCGCACCTGCAGTGCTTCGACGCCGTCTTCTACCTGCAGATGAACGAGAAGAAGCCCACCTGGATGTGCCCGGTGTGCGACAAGCCGGCCCCCTACGACCAGCTCATCATCGACGGGTGAGTCTCCAGGTCCCGCAGCCTCCCCGCAGGGCTCGCGGACGCCGGTCCTTCCCGACTGGAGGGGACCTGAGCGCCCCCTCCTGATGCCACCTGCCCTTCCTTGTCTCACCCGCCTTCTGGGTGCCTTCTCCTGCGGCTCCAGCCCGGGGCTGACTCGAGGGCCTCGCACACTGCAGCGGCTGGGGCAGGTCCTTGCTCCCTGAAAAGGAAGCTGCCCTGGTTTTAGGGTTCAGGACAGTGAGCCCCATTGTCTGCATCAACTGACGAGGCTCTTGCCAGATCTGGCCACGCCCCCGCCAGCCGCACACCTGTGACCGGGCAGGCGGGTCTGCAACCCCAGCCCCGGGGCCGCCTGCACTGTGGGGTGCGGGTCCCCAGCTGGACCTCTGCTGGGCTCGGCCTGGGTTCTGCTGCTTTTTTTCCATCTGCAATAATGGGCACGTGCTCGGCGCCGAGGAAACCGAGACTTAGCGCAGTCTGGGCACTCGAACCCAGAACCCAGAGCTGGCCAGCGCCAAACCCAGGTCCTCCCTGAAGGGCCCCCCGGGATTGGACAGATGGAATGGGCCTAAGTGGGTGCTCTGTTCTCAGCCTGGCAGCTGCACCCCACGCTGCCCTCCCCAGGCCGCAGCTCCCACAGCCCGGGTTCCCAGGTTGGGGCAGGTCCCGTTACGCAGAGCCCGGTGTAGCCCAGGAGGCCGCCCGAGCCGGGTGAATCCCCCCATCCTCCTTGGGGTGGGGCCCGAGCCGGTCCCCGGGAACCTTCTCTGTGGGCTGCGGGACTGGGGCTGGGCGGGCCGGCCTCTCGACCTCAGCAACGTGTGTCCCAGCCCGGGGCCTCCGTGTCGCCATCTGCAAACGGGACGTGGCTTAGTGGAGGGTCCCAGGGCGCGGTGCTCACGGGGGAGGGGCCCCGAAGAGCAGAGTCGTGGGCAGTGCCGTGCAGGGCCCGGGGTCAGCCTGCTCGCCTCGCCCCAGGCTGCTGTCTAAGATCCTGAGTGAGTGCGAGGACGCCGACGAGATCGAGTTCCTGGCCGACGGCTCGTGGTGCCCCATCCGCGCGGAGAAGGAGCGCAGCTGCAGCCCGCAGGGCCCCATCCTGGTGCTGGGTGAGTGTGGCCCGCGCCTCTCCTAGGCCGCTTCCCGGCGGCTTCTCGCTGCATTTCAGTACTGGAGGTTGAACCCTGGGCCTTTGCTGCGTCCCTACCGCTTTTTAATTTTTTTTTTTTCCCCCTGGTGGCACCAGGGATCAAACTCACAACCTTGCACCTGCCAGACAGGCGCTTGAGCCGTTGAGCCAAACTCCTGGCCCTGGTTTTTTGAGGCAGGGTCGCACTGTGTAGCTCAGGCTGGCTTTGCGCTCGTGTTGTAGCCCAAGCCGGCCTTGAACTCACAACACTCCACCTACCTCAGCCTCCTGAGTGCTGTCCTTTTTAATTTCTTATTGTGAGGCAGGGTTCCTCTGAGTCTCTCTTAAATTGTCCAGACTGGACTTCAACCTGGGCCCCTCCTGCCTTGGCCTCCCAGAACACAGATGTCAGGTGTGTGTGTGTACCACCACACACACCTTCACTGGGGGGTGTTTTGTTTCGTTTTGTTGTTGTTTTGTTGAGACAGGGACTCGCTATGCAGTTCAGGCTGGCCTTGAGCTCACTTTGTAGCCCAGGCTGGTCTCAAACTTGCAGTGATCTTCCTTCCTGCCTCAGCCTCCCGAGTGCTGGGATTACAGGCGTGTGCCACTGCACCTAGCCTCATTGGGTGTTTTTGTGTAAGGCCACTGTTGGGTGGTGCTGAGCTCTAGGTAACAGTCAGCCAGGCTTGGTTCCTGCTCTGTCACTGGGGCCTGGAACACCTGTGTCCCCTTCCCTCTTGCCTGCAGGCACCTCGGACACCAATGGGCTGGTGCCCACCCCCAACGTGAATGGTGGCGGCGGTGGCCTGGCACTGGGTGGCACAGGTGGCGGGGCGGGCACAGCGGGCAGCATGGAGAACGGAAAGCCAGGGGCCGACGTGGTGGACCTCACGCTGGACAGCTCATCGTCTGAAGAGGAGGAGGACGAGGAGGACGAGGAGGAGGACGAGGAAGACGAGGAGGGCCCCCGGCCCAAGCGCCGCTGCCCCTTGCCCAAGGGCCTGGTGCCGGCCTGCTGACCTGGCTGCGGCCGCGGCCGCCAGACACAACTTTCCTGGTGCTCAGTGTGGAGGGCGGGCGGCCGGGCGCCGGGGGAGGGACTTGGCTTTTCTTCTCGTTGTCCGTTTGTTTCCGCACCCCTGTCCCTGGCTCCTGCCTCTGGACCTCTGGACTCTCCTCTTGGGGGGATTAAAAAACAGTAAAATGACAAAAAAAAGGAAAAAAAATGAAACAGAAAAAACAAAAAAGATTCAAACTCTTTGAAGCAAGGCCAGCCACCTGTGTGCAGCCGCCCCCGGCCAGGGCCCAGGCTCCCGAGACAGCTGGACCTGGGGTGGGGGCGGCCGGCAGGATCTGGGAAGCCACCACCGTCCCCCCCACAACCATTCCAGCTGATGTCGAGGGACCCGGTGGGGGGCGGGGCCGGCCCCCCAGAGACCACCCTGCCTCTGCAGGCCTCTGTTTCCCTTCCCCCTCCGCATTTTAGCTACGAAGCCATGGAGCGGGTTGGGGGGGCGGTGGGGGCGGGGAGGGCCGGGGAGGGGCTCGCCACGGACATGTATTTTTTGAAAGTGCAATAACTTGGTATTTTGAAGACCCGGCGGCGGCCGGGACCTCCCCGGGGGAGGCAGGGGCCCCGAGTGCGGCACTGTGGTGTGTGGGGTCTCCGTTTCCTAAGTCAGCTACCTCGGTAACTCCAATTCAGGTTAACTCCCCACGGAACAGCACCGATGTCCACACCGGCCCCTGCCATCGGGGTCCCCAGGGCCCGCAGGATTTGGGGTGCTTCCCCTCCCTTCTTCTTGCTCTTGGGTGTTTCCACGGGTACGAGGCCTTGCCTGGCGCCTCCCCCCCCAGCCGCGCTCTTCCAGCAGGACAGGCGGGGGCTCCCTCCGGCCCACCTGCCCCGCTCCTGGCACCAAACCAGCCAGGCCCGGGGGCCCCGGGGCCCGACAGGCTCTCCCTGGTCCTGGGCCTCAGGGGTGTCCCAGGAGACAGTGAGGGCAGGCGGGGTCCCCAGGCCACTCGGCCCAGCCCTTCTGTTGTGCTTTCCCTGCCCCGCCCGCCCCCCGGTTCCCGGTCAGAGCAGAACTGTCCTAATCAGGAAGCAATATCACTTCAGGTCTAGAGGAGGGCACTGCGGTCGGTCGGGGCCAGGGCGCATTCAGTCTTAACTGTATGAACCGCGCTGCAGCCGGCCACCCGCCTGCACGGGCAGCGAGGGCCGCTCTTTTCTAATATTTGTATTCTAATTTAATTGTTTTTAAAAAATGCAAATAAAAAAGGTCAACATAAAACCACGGAGGCATCTGTTCTGTGTCCTGTTTATTTGGGTTTATTTTTTTTTTTTCATTGTTTTTTTGGAGACAGTCTTGCTTCGTCCTCAGACTGATCTTTTTTTTTTTTTTTTTTTTTTTTTTTTCCGGTACTGGGGATTGAACTCACAACTTCACGCCTGCAGGCGCTTAAGCCACTGAGCCAAACTCCCAGCCCTGGTCTTTTGAGGCAGGGTCGCACTGTGTAGCTCAGGCCGGCCGTGCGCTCGCGTTGTAGCCCAGGCCGGCCTCGAACTCACAACGCTCCTCCTACCTCAGCCTCCCGAGTGTTGGGATTAAAAGCGTGCGCCACCACGCCCGGCTCGTCAGACTGATCTTAAACTCGGCCCAGAACTTGCAGTGATCCTCCTGCCTCAGCCTCCTGAGTGGTGGGATTACAGGTGTCTTCTTAACCTGCACCACATGGCTCCCACAGCAGGAGGGGACCAGGGAGAGGAGAGGGCCCCCTCAGGGTGGCCCTGGGCCCCGGACTGTGTCCAGGCCAGTGTTAGGTTCCCCAAGGGACGTGTCACTCTCCCTCTGTGGGCCTAAGGCGTGTCTGCTGGGGGTGGGGGTGGGGCTCGGGCCCGGCACAAGATCCAGAGCCCCCTCCGAAGTCCGAGGTGGTCCCTGTCCTCCCAGGAGGGCAGACAGCCAGCCGGGACACACTGCGGTCCGCACCGGCAGAAGGGAAAGCCGGGTGACGACCCGAGGAGAGGCTGCCGGACACCCGTGGGCTGCCGGGATCAGGCCAACATGCGGGCTGGGGCTCAGCGGCAGACGCTCCCCTCACACGTGGGGCCAGGGGCTCCCAGCCCAGCACCGCAGGAAAAACAGCCCGGGCCCGCGGTGACTCAGCAGTTCCACGCCGGGCACGGGGCCAGGGCGGGCGGACACGCGTGTGCCCACCGCGGCGCGTCCGTGGACAGCGCGGCAGCCGGGGCGGGGGCAGGGCCGTGCGTGCGTGCGCGCGGGGACCCAGGCGGCGAGGTCACCGGCACAGCAGCGCGTCACGGGGGGGGGTCCGCGAGCGACGCTCTCCACCGCGTGGACGGACCCCGACGCCACGCTCAGCGAGGGACAGACAGACACACAGCGTGGGCTGCACGGCGGGGAAACACCCAGGACGCACAGTCCAGGGGCAGGAAGTCGCCCGGGGCTGGGGCGACTGGTCGTGGGGATGCACGGGGTTTCCTTCGGGGTGACGAATGTTCTAGAATGCCCCCGAGCCGAGAGTCACACGCTTGGCTTGAGCATCCCGCGCCCCACTGCGTAAGGGGCTGCGGCTCTTGAGGAAAATGGGGAGCGCCGAGGTCAGGAGCCCCCGGGGGCCGGAGCCCCCGCCTGCGGACGCCGCTTCCTTCCGGTCTCCTGGTCCACAGCCCCGGTCCCCGTGCTCCGGGATGGCCGACCCCAGGTGACCGCAGATAGGCGAGCGACGCGGCCGTTCTGAGCCACAGCTGCCACGGGGGCCACGTGACGGGAGGTGCGGGCTGGGCGGTGGCTCGGGCGGGGCCTGGCATCCCCTGCGCACCCCCGCAGAGCTGGGCACCCCGACGGCCCCGCGGGTCTGCACCGGGAGGGAGGGCGCTGCTGGGGGGCAGGAGGGAGGAGAGGTCCCCCCGAGAGCTGCTGGGTGCCCCTCACCCACAGGAGGGGTGCAGCCGAGCCACTTCCTCCTGGGGGACAGGAAGTGGTCCCCAGCCAGCTGAGGCTGCTGGCTCCGGGTCTGCAGCCAACAGGGCCCAGCTGGAGGTGCCCAAGAGCCCGGCCCGGCAGGTTCCGCCCTGCTGGCCCCCGCCCAGGTCCCACAGGCCCGTGTCCACCCGCCCGAGGCTCGGGCTCACCTTCCCGGGTGAGGCCGCCCATCTTGCGGGCTCCCCAGATACCCCAGTCACACCCCAGTCCTGAGCCACTTTCTCCATGGCCCAGGTGACGGAAAAGGCTGGGCAGGGACTCTGAGCAAACCAAACTCAGGCCGGCCGGGCCCCCCACCCAGGGCTGGGGGAGCCCCAGAGAAGGCTCTAGAATCAGCCCCTCAGCCCCTCCCTCCCTGCTACCCGCCGCCCTCACCGCCCCCCAAGAAAACACGAACACATCAGAATCACGCAACGAGCCGGCAGCGGTCTGAACAGGCTGCGTTTAGTGGTTTTGGTTTTTTTTTTTCTTTTTTTATGTACAAGAAAAATGATTTTTGTTTTTTGTCTGTTTTTATTACTTTTAAAGCGTCTCCCCCCACCCCCAAAAAGTGCATTTTTATCAATTGAATTTTTTTTAATTTAATCTCCCACACTTTATTATAAAGACTCTCAAATACAGTCTATGGAATGTCTGTTCGGTGCTGTGCTCTGTACCCCCCGGAACGCCCCCCTCCCAGGCCTGGCCCCCAACATCCAAGGCACCTCAAGTCGGCCTGGGCAGGGCAGGGGCACCTGGGCCTTGGGGTTCCCATGTGGAGCTCTGGGCAGCCTCGGCCCCCACCTCCTGCCCCCCAGGCCCTCGCTGTACATCTCTGTATTTAGTGCAAGCCATTGAACTCTGAGACTGTGGCCTCGGTGGCTGAAACCCCAGGCCCCTGACCCGTCCTGCGCCAGCCCCCCACCCCACCTCTGGGAAGGCCGCTTTCTGAGCTTAAATAACTTTTTAAAATAAAACTGCAAATATAAATATCTTTCTTTCTCAAAAAATAGGATTTTTGCTTTTTTTGTTTTGTTTTTTTTTATTTTATTTTTTTTTTACTTTTTTTGTTTGGTTTTCTTTTGTTTTGCCTTTCCGTCTGTCTCACCTCCAGTCCTTTGTCCTCGGGGGGAGAGGGTGACCCCAGCTTCGCTCAACCCTTTGTGACTACTGCGCCCACCACGGCCCCTCGACCCAATCTCCCTGGCTGACCACCTGTCTCCAGGGAAAGAACTGGGGACCCTCCTTTAGCACTGGGGGACCCACTGGGGGGGCGGCAAAAGGATGGCTAGGTACAGTGGAGACAAAACTTGATGGCCACGTTGGGGAGGGCCTCCGGGCTGAGCCCACTTTGGTTTCGCCCTCCACGGCCTGGCAGAGGGTGCGGGCCCACATCTGTGCCAGGCTGGGCCTTGGTCTGCCATTTTACATTCACTGGTTTAAAAAAAAAAAAATTTTTTTTTAAATTTTAGTATTTTTATTTTTTTTTTCCCCTTAATCTCAAAAAGCAGGGTGGGGTGGGGGGAGGAAGCCGCCCCTCTCTCTCCCCTAGGGTCCCCACAGGCTGAGGGAACTCCCGGCCGGGGTCTCTAGCCACGCCTCCTCCCAACTCTGGGGACCCCCGCCTGGAGCACCCCTAGCCCGGCCCTCTTCACGCTCTCTCACACACATGCTCACGAAGTCACCCAAGCAACATCGCCATGAGGATGGAAATAACAATTTCACTTTTTCTTTCTTTTTTTTTTTGTACCAGGCAGTTAAAAAAAAAAAAACACAAAAACAACAACAAAAAACACAAAACAAAAAAAAACCCCAAACAACCAAACCAAACAAAACAAAAAACCCAAAAACCCTCTCTGCAGCATCCTCCCAGACAAGTAAGCCCAACCCTCCTCAAACATCTTTTCCTGAAACGCGAAAAATTCAGCAGTATCTTTGGCAACACTTTATCACGACCTTAATTTAAAGAATAAAAATAAAATTGATCCACGTCTATATACAGTATGTGATTGCGCAGACTTGGGGTAGGGCCTGGGCTGGGGGTTTGGGGGGCGGTCCCGGCTCTGGGCCCATGCGGACACTGCGGCCCCCAGGACTAGCTGGCGGTTAAGGCAGAGTGGACCGGCAGGGTAGGCGGAAGATAGTGCAGAGCTAGGGGCGAGGGTTTAGTGCAATTCCCGAGGTTTGTGTTAAAGTGTTGCTGACAGGCCACGCCCCCTCTCTACCAAGAGTCCCCAAGGGCTGTACACAAGTCTGGTAGCTTCCACTGGCCAAGATGACATCTACGATTTGCGAGTTGGTTTTATTGCGAAGAGGGGGTGTGTGTGTGTGTGTGTGTGTGTGTGTGTGTGTGTCTGTGTGTGTGTGTGTGTGTGTGTGTGTGTGTGTTGTGTGGTGGGGGAACTCGCCCCTCAGCAGACCTCTCTGGGACACAAGGCCAAGCTCCCTAGCTGGGGTACTGGGGTTCCCTGCTCAAGCCTCCACAGTTACTTCTCCAAAACAGCTTGCCTGGTGACCCTAGGGTACAATCAAGGCCAGCCCCGGGTCTGGCCCTTCTGTGGGCCCTAAAAGGGAATCCTGAGACATCTTGGGGGGGCTGAGGGGCTGGGAAGGAGGGAAGGGAAAGAAATGAGAAAAACTCTCCAGTAGAAACAATTATCAAAAAATGGCCTTCTTAAAAAGCTTCCCTTTAAAAACAAAAGCAAGACAGAAGACGTTTGTCACAGACAGGGTGCTGGCAAGAAGGGACAGGAGTTGGGGTGCACGCAGGGCCTCGGCAGGAAGAGGGGTCTCAGTCCAGCAGAAATCTACTTTGGGGGTTTCACGCTGGGCTCTGCCTAGGCAGAATGGGGTTGGGGTAGGGCATCCTGGTATCTGACAGCAACATCACCCCAACCCTGGGCCGTGTCCGTGGCCTGTGGCCCGGTGTATGCCGGGCCTTTGGGGGGCCAGGGGTTGGGGGGAAGCAGGTGCCAGTTCCCGGGTTACAGTCAGTGCCTTTGAGTAAAAACGGGGGGTGGGGTGGGTGGAAGGGGAGGTGCAAGGTCCTGGAGGAGGGGACCCCTGTCCTGTCGCCCCCTTGGGGGAAGGACTTGGAGGCAACACAGCACATCCAATATGGCGGCCCCTCGGTGGCCACGCAGGACGGCCATGTTGGAGGGCAGGGGCGGGTGGGTTGGTCCAGTTGGGTGGGAAGCCAGTCCCGTCTCGGGCCCATCCCTGAGCTGGGTGAAGAGGAAGAAGGTGCCGTGGAGCGGTGACTGTCGGGCAGGTGCAAAGACCAAAAAAAGAGACGGGAGGGGAGGGCGGGGCTGACGTGGCAGCAGCTGGGGGGACCCCAAGGTCCTGCCCTTGGCGCGGGCTCCCGTGGCAGAGGGGACCCTGAGCGCCCCTCTGGTCCCTTCTGATGGCCTCCTGTCCACCCCCCCTTGGCCTTGGGGAACAGACGTGGATTCTATGTTTTGTGGTGGGTTTTTTTTTTATTATTATTTTGTACAAAAATAAATTGACGTTTAGGAATTTTCTTTTGCTTTCTCTCTTTCTCTCGCTCACTCATTTTTTTTTTTTTTTTTGTCTTTTCAACTTTTCATAGAAGTTGGTTACAACTTGTAAACATAGTTTTAAATTAAGAATTAAGATAAAGTACCCGTTCTGTTACAAAGTGCCAAGACTTCTGATGTGGTTGGTTGCGGTCATTTTTTTTTTTGTTTTGTTTTGTTTTCTTCCTTTCCGTTTTGTAAAATCTTTTTTTTTTTTCTTTTTATTGCTTTTGTGACATTGGACATCTGGACTTTCCTACTGCATCTCCCGTTCCTGTCCCTGCTTTCCTGAGACCCTGGGTCCCCTCCGATCTTGGCCAGAGTCACCCCGCATGGTTGCCTGCTCCTCTAGGAAATATTATATATATATCTATATATATCTATATATAAATTTTTTTAAGGAGAAAAAGAAAAAAAATCTAAAAAGTGCTTTAAAAAGTCGGGGAGGGGGCTCAGGGTAGGGGGCAAGACAGAAGCTTTCTTGCTAAACACACAGGGGTCTGGGGGGGCCTGGGTCAGGACAAGGACGGGAGCGTGGGGGGCGCCCTGAGGGGTGGCCCTGGGGTCCCACCGGTTGTAAGTGCCGTGACGGAAGGTGGCGGGAGGCCCTGGAGCCACCCTGGTGCCCCTTGGCGCCCCCCTCCCCGCTCCTGGCCCCTTTTCTCCAGGCCTGGAAATAAATAGATTTGTCTCAGCGGCCAGGAGTAGAGAGGTGCCAGGCCACAGGCGGGGCGGGGTGGGAGGCCGTTGGGGGGATCGGCGGGGAGACCCCCCCTTGCTAAGTGCCCTGAGGAAGAAGGGTGGGGGTCAGGGACAGGGGCGTTTTTAACGTCCGCTCAGAGCAGACAGAAATCATTTTTTAAGGTCTTGTCTGAAAGACTCATAGAAACCAGCAGGGGAAGGGAAAAGGACTCACTCCAGCCCCCCGGCCCCCGCCCCCCATTTCCTCATCACCCCAGCCCAAACCTGGGATGATGCCCCCCAAAACCCACGCTGGTGTGGGGCCGGGGGGAGGCTCGGAATCCTTGTGCCCCGCAGAGCCCCCCGCGCCGAGCCCCGCTGCCCAGTGACATCCGGATGGGGGGTCGGGGACCGGGGCGCACGGGAGGAGCCAGCGCGGAGGGGGCCCAGCGGGGGGAGGGGACGCCAGGAAGGAGGAGAATTGGAGAAAAGCACTATCCTAGATCCGTGACGCTCATATATATATATCTGTATATATATATATATAGATATAGATATCTGTATATAGATAGATTTTCTTTTTTTGTGTTTTTTTTGGGGGGGTGGGTGGTTAGCTCGCTCTCTTGCTCTCTCGTGCTCTGTCTGTCTGTCTGTCTGTCTCGGGTTTCTGTTTTTGGTTTTTTTTTGTTTTTTTTTTTTTTAGGCGAGTCCGGCTGTGAAGTTACCGTCGGCGGTGGCTCCGGGGCCACCTCCGCTGTCGTCTCCACCAGCGGTGCCCGCTACATTCAACCGGCCCGAGGAGCCATCGGGGCTGGCGGCCTCCTCGTCCTCCTCTTGGTCCTTAAAGTGCTTCTCCTGGCCGTTGCGCCGGGCGGTGGTGTTGGTGTTGGTGTTGGTGGCGGTGGCGGTGGCGGTGGCAGCGGCGGTGGCAACGTCAGGGGAGCCGGGTGGCGCGGAGCTGGGGGCGCCCGGGGGTGGCACGCTGGTTCCCGCCGTGGGGTCGGGGGCCCCTCCCCGCACCCGGGGCTTGCGGCCCCGGCGGGAAGGGACCCCGTTGCAACCGTCCTTCTTGAGGTGCCTGTGCAGGTGGTCGGAGCGCACGAAGGTCTTGCAGCAGCTGTCGCACTGGTAGGGCCGCAGGCCGGTGTGCACGCGCATGTGGTTCTTCAGGTCGTAGTTGTGCGCGAAGGCGGCGCCGCACTGCTGGCACAGGTAGGGCTTCTCGCCCGTGTGTTTCCGCATGTGCACCTTCAGCTTGTCCTGCCTGCGGGACGGGCGGGGCGGGGTGGCGGCACGTGTGGTCAGCAACCCGGCCTGGGACCCCGTGTGGTCCCAGTCACCCGGGGACACCCCGGTTCTGAGGGCTGCGGGGGGCTGAGGGCGCACGCTAAACCTCTCTGAACCCATTTGTCTGGGGATCTGGTTTTTTTTTTTTTTTTTTTGCGGCACCAGGGATCGAACTCACAACCTGCACCTGCCAGGGCAGGCACTTAAGCCACTGAGCCAAAGTCCCGGCCCTGGTTTTTTGAGGCAGGGTCGCACTGTGTAGCTCAGGCCGGCCTTGCGCTCACATTGTAGCCCAAGCCGGCCTCGAACTCGCAACGCTCCTCCTACCTCAGCCTCCCAAGTGCTGGGATTAAAGGTGTGCGCCACTACGTGGGGATCTATTTTGATGAAAACATAGGTGGTTCCGACCCTGAGCTACACCCCAGCCCTGTTTTTTTTCCCTTCCACTATTATTTTTGCAGGCTTGGTGGTGTGTGTCTACAATCCCAGCACTGGGGAGGCTGAGGCAGGAGGACAGAAATTTCACAATCAGCCTGTGCAACTTAATGACTTACTAAGTGAGTTGCCATCTCAGGAAAAAAAAAAAAAAAAAAA
>RJWM01022913.1:0-33176 GCA_004363535.1 Dasyprocta punctata | reverse complement strand
TTACAGCATGCTCATGTCATATAACTTAACATACGTGGCCTTCAAACAATAGACCAAGCTGTGCTGTGGGATCCTAAGTACACTCAGCACGGGCACCAGCTCCGGGGAAACCATTCACTGAACGCAGGGTGGCGGTTTGGGGGAAGCTGACTCCTGGAGAGGAGAAGGGACAGGAAACTGGCCTGGATCCCACAGGCAGAGATCTAACCGACCTTCACAGAGTGGGATCCGACAGAGTCCCTGGTCACCAAGACCCCTGCAGCTCTCAGCCTGAGGAAGGCATCACAAGGTGAGAAGGCCAGGTGTGGGCACCCATGGGAGAGGTTATGGAGCTCTGTGCTCCCAGACCCTGACCCCTGTGAGCCCTCTGTAGTCGCAGGACCATGGGGATGACAGCAGCCTCCTGCTTTCTGTGAGTTCTTCTACTTAAAATTTGCATTTGAGCCCCTTGTTTGTTTTATCTTCTTACCTAGACTCTCAAGAATGGCTAGGAACCCACACTGAGTTAAGAAATACATTCCTAGTCCTGGAAATTCCAATGCTTTCTGAAATGCTGTGCCTATGGTCAAGGACATGAATCACAACTGAGTGTATTCAGCCTCACTCCCATGAACTCCGGTCTGTGAGAGCTCACAGCCATGCCATGAGTGGCGACATCCAAGGACTCAGCTCAAGTTCTGTAAGACCCAGTTCAGAACCTGCCTGGCCTGAAGCTGGAGTCTGGTCAAAGCAACCTCTCTTTAATCACTGAGAAAGTCCTGTCCTAACCTCCTGTGTCTTTCTCATGTGGATCGTTGTCATGTCAGTTACCCCAAACCATGAAAAACCATGACCCTGGCGCCTCCCAGTTTCCCTGCCCAGAAAGGGCTCTGTTTCCCGGAAGAGGACCTGGCAGCGCTTCAGTTTCACTTTCCTTCTTCTGCAGCTTCAGGGCCCTGCGCTTTGGGCTCCTCCCTTCCCCACTGTTGCCCAGATTCCTGCCTTAGGAGGGCAGAGCCAGAGATGATTTAAGTCCTCAGCTCCTCACTCACAGTGCAGATGTTCATGGTGAAGGTCAGCACAGTTTTCCTCTGTGCTGGCCGCCTGAGCCCTGCCCTGCACTGCCCAGGGAGGGCACATGCTCCGCCCGCTATGCCACGTGCAGGCTCCGCCCCCTATGCCACGCGAGGCTCCGCCCCTATGTCACGCGCAGGCTCCGCCCCCGTGTCAGGTGCAGGCTCCGCCCCTAGACCGCGTGCAGGCTCCGCCCCCCGGCCGCACGAGGCTCCGCCCCCATGTCAGGCGCAGGCTCCGCCCCCTCTGCTGCGCAAGCGCATCCTGGGTCTGCAGCTGCCCGGCCTCGGCGGGGTGCTGTCTCCTGAAACCTGTGGTCAGTGCGGGCTCCGCCCGGGGCGTGGCTGAGCGAAGTTCCTGTCTCTGCCCCAGGCCCCGACCACCTCAGTCATTCCGAGAAGAGGAGCACGTGAAATCGTGCTCCTGACCTCCTCTCTGTGCCGGGGCCGCTTCTGTCCTGAGGGGTGGGGGGCCCGGGGCGCTGCTGAGCCTCCGCCCGCCGAGAGGGGGCGCCCTGGCCTGCGCAGCGCTGGAGGCTGCCGCTGGGATGCACCCGCGGGGCCGGGTGACCACGGCGTGGCGGGGTGGGGGCCAATGCTGGGGTGGAGACGGGAGTGGGGGTGGGGTGGGGTGGGAGTGGGCGTGGGGTGGGAGTGGGCGTGGCCTGGGGGTGGGGCCTGCCTGAGACATTCTTCGAAGCCTCTGGTTCTCTTTTTCTCTGGCTGGGTTCTGCAGTGTTTTGTCGCTGAGACGGGCGCTCAGGAAGGAGCCCAGGTCGTGCTCCAGGTCGCCAGCCTCCTGCAGCCAGGCGGCGGCGCCCAGCCTGCGTCTCTGTCCCGGCCGGGTCTTCCCTTTACCCGCTAAGCTGACTTGTGGCCTTACCATATCATTATGGGATCTGGGTATGATGGGCCTGAAAGAAAATTTTTTTTCTTTTTTCTTTTTTTTTTTTTTTTTTTGCAGCACCAGGATCGAACTCACAGCCTCACGCCTGCGAAACAGGCACTTAAGCCACTGAGCTAAACTCCCAGCCCTGGTTTTTTGAAAAACAAGTCTAGGAAACATAACCAAGCCGAGGCAGTAAAGCGCTGGAGTGCGGGGATGGGTCACTTTGCGTCCCAGAGGTGCGGTCTCTTTTTATTTCCCCCAGGACTGGAGATTGAACCCAGCGCCTTCTCGCTGAGCTAGGCCCCAGCCCTTTTTAGTTTTTATATTTTGAAACAAGGTGTCGCCAAGTCACTAAGTGGCCCAGGCTAGACGTACAGTTACAGAATTAGGATCCTCCCTGTCTCCGATCTTTATTTCTTTATTCTAGCTCAGCTTGGTTGGCAACTCAGTTCCCACGAGATGACTGTTCTTCCGGGGGGTAGGTTGGAGTTGGGGGTCGCTTCCATCATGGGTGAATCGCCCCCACCTGAGGAGCTGTGGTCCGCGAGGCTGCTTTCCTGGAAGCTGAAGTGACTGCAGATTTAGGACAATTCCCGGAGACGCGTAGGCATCCACCCAGGGGGTCTGGAAGTGGACGCTGTGAGAAATGCCAGCCGAGTGCGCCTGCACACTCCTATCTTGCCCAGCAGACACTCGCTGAGCGCTGAGCGTGCCCTGGTTGGAGCTGAGCAGAGATCTGACCCAGTTATTTAAAATAATGAAAGAGACCGATCGAAGGCAAGGTGTGGGCATAGTGGTGCACTCCTGCAATCCCAGCGCTTGCGGCTGAGGCAGGAGGATTTCCAAAGTTAAAGTCAAGGCCAGTCTCCACTACATAGCGAGAACCTGTCTAAATGAAAGCAAAAACAAAAACAAAAAAAAATTTTTAAATAAAATAAAATAAAAAATAAATTGGAGGTAGATCAGCCAAGTTTTACCCTGATCTTAGTTACCCATTGCGCATCTGCAGGCCTGGCCTCCAAGTCCCTGGTATGTTACCAAGTTTCCTTAAGGTGTCTTTTGGGGCTCAGAGGTCTAGGTTCCTGCAGCTTTGTAGAGGAACCTGCTCTAATACCTGGAAATTATTAAGCAGGGCCTGCCCCTCGAACCTCACCTCCACTCGATTAAGGGCTGAAGTTCAGGCATTATCTTCTTTCTTGAGCTCCTTGCCCCACTGAACCCAAAGCAAGATTTTAACAAGTATTTTGTTTGTTTTGCTCTATATTTTACTTCTTTCCCTGCATAATGATCGTATCTTTTGTTTTTCTTTTAGTGCAAGAGATCAAACCCAGGGCCTCACACGTGCTAGGCTTCCTACCAGTGAGCTACAGCCCGGGCCCTAGATTTCTGATCTGGAGAGTGACCGCGTGGCGCCTTCCCTTGCAGGACGCCCACTAGGCTGCATCGGCATCTGCCGCCTCAAGTGCGCGCTGACACAGGGCGCCCGTGGGTGGGTCAGCGGTGTCGGCTCCTGCACGCACTCACCCCGTACCTGCTGACTGCCTCGTTCCTTACTACAGTCCTGGGCCCAGGCACGTTTGACTTCACGTTCCTCCTGAGGTAGGATCGGCGAAAGGAAAGTAGGTAGAAATGAGACAAGGAAACTGTAATTCTAAGGCGTAACCGAAGTTACCCAGCTTACCCACCTCTGTACTGCACGCCTTTACTCCTTAGTCTTGTTTGTACTCCCTAGACACTTCTTACAGGCCCATCACATGCAAATCTCGTAAAGAACTGTAGGTTCATAAATTAACCTAGTTGATAAAGTAAAATGTACCAACCTGACCTTAAAATGAACAGATTCAAGGGGTTCAAAGAAAGTTTTGGGGTAAAACATCTTGGACATCCAGTCTTAAAAGATACTACAGTACCAACATCATGTATACATTCTAGCCCCAAAGACTGTCTTCCTTCAGGAGCACACGCACTTTATTTTTTTTTCTGTGTATAATTCTTCAGTTCTGCCCAGTAGACCCACCCATGCTTCTCACCAAAAAGTCCTGAAATTTTTTTTGTGATAAGAGTCAATGAAACTACTCCACAGGGAGCAAACTGAAGTCTCCATCACCTTAGATTCTATCCGTGACATTTCCTCCATGGAAACTTACTTCAGGTTATATGTCAGTACTGTGTTGGTATAAAATATGAATATACACTAATTATTATTAGTTTCTTCTGATGTTTTTTTAAAATCCATTTTATTCATAGATAAAAAGAAAGAAAAAAGAGAAAAACTACAACAAAATTTTAAAATGCATCAGTCAGAGGTATCAATGGTACATACATTGCACATTGCCATCCCCAAATCATTTACCCAGAGCACAAGACATCTGCATTCAATTGTTGGAATAATACCAACACAAAGCTTTCTCTTCAGTTAACTCAGAGAAATCAGTAGCATAACTATCTTAACTATTTTTATATACATACACATACACATATGTTTTTCCTTTCAGATTGTCACACTAATGAAACAATACAATGTTTACACATGTTGTCTTATTCATTTCACTAATAAGTATGTTCTCAAATGCATCCATTTACCTATAAAAGTCTCCAATTTATCATTCTTTATGGCTGAGTGGTACTCCATTGTATGAAAATACCAAGTCTTTTTTATCCATCCTTCAGTTGATGAGCATTTAGGTTGTTTCCAAGATCTGGCTATTACAAACTGTGCTGCTATAAACATGGGTGCACGTATATCACTGTGGTATGATGTTTTTAATTCTTTTAGGAAGATATCCAGAAGGGGAATTGTTGGGTTGAATGGGACTTCTAATCCTAGTTTTTTGAGGAATCTCCACACTGATTTCCATAGTGGTCGCACCAGTCTGCATTCCCACCAACAGTGGAGAAGGGTTCCTTTTTCCCCCCGTCCCTCCAGCACTTGTTATTGGTTAATTTCTTGATACTAGCCACTCTTTCTGGGGTGAGGTGGAATCTCAATGTTGTTTTAATTTGTGTCTCTCGAATGACCAGTGATGTTGAACATTTTTCACATATTTATTTGCTGTTTGTATTTCTTCATCTGAGAAGTGTGTGTTCATCTCAGATGCCCATTTTTGGATTGGGTCTTTAAATCTGGGAGGACTGATTTTTTTGAGTTCTTTATATGTTCTCAATAGTAATCCTTTCTCTGAGGAACAGCTGGTAGATTCCTTCTGTTGGGGTTCATGAAGAGATGTAGTCCTTATTATCTCTTTCTAGAATGTCCTTCAGAACATTTTGGGATGCTGGTTTGGTGGTCATAAATTTTCTCAGATGTTCCTGTGATGGAAGTATCTTATCTCTCTATCAATTTTGAAAGACAGTTTTGTGGTATACATTAATCTGGTTGAAAGTTGTTTTCCTTTAGAACTTGGAGTACTTCAAGCTCTCCTCGACTAGAGAGTTTGTTCTGAGAAGTCAGCTGTGATTCAGATGGGCTTTCCTTTATAAGTGATTTCTTTCTTTCCCCTAACAGCTTTTAAGATTCTATTCTTGTTTTGAATTTCTGAAATCTTGACTATGATATGCCCGGATGTAGTTTTTGTTTGTTTGTTTGTTTTTGTTTTTGTTTTTAATCATTGCTAATTGGAGTTCTATAAGCCTCACTTATTTGTATGTCAAATTCTTTATCTCTAACAGGAAAGTTTTCTGTCACGATGTCTGTGAACATGTTTTCATGTCATTTGTGGCATCTCCTGCTTGTTCACTGACTCAAATTAATCTTAAGTTATTCTTCTTTGCCTCATCTAGCAGCTGCTGGGTTGATTTCTCATGGTCCCTTGCTCGTTTTGAGAAATATTTCTTTTCCTAGTCACTAACTGCAAGCCTGTCTTCAATATCTGATATCCTGTCTTCACATTGGCCTAATCTGTTTCAGATACTTTCAGTGGAGTTTTCATTCTCCTGGATATCTGCTTGAATCTGCTTTATGGTTTTATCTGTTTCCTATACTGTGCTTCCATAATTTATATAAGCTCATTTGTTTTTTTGTCTGTGTCTGCTCTAACATCACTAAGCATGTGTATTTTGGTAATCTCTGTAGTTATTTGAAAGATTATTTCTGATTTTATTTTTTCCACAGCCTCATTCAACTGCTTTGTTGTTATCACTTTAGAGAGGCCTTGTGGGGGGCTTTCGAATTGTCCCACCTCATTGCCCCCTGTGTTTGTCCTTGGTGAACTGGATGTCTGGGGTTGCATCTTGTTTAAGTGTCTTCTCATTTCTTTCTTTCTTTCTTTTTTTTAGTTTAATTCCTGGGGTGATGCTTGTAAGTTGCCTGTGGTGGGTTGCTTTATTGGTGGTATTCAGGACCCTTAGGTGATGATTACTTCTCTGAGGTATCTTCTAGGTGTAGCTGGTTTTTGGGTTTTGAGTCTGTTGGAAGATCTGACCTCTTCAGTTTGTTGGAGATGAGAAGTTGTTGCTCATTTGGCCTAGTCCCTGGTTTTTTTGACCCTGTGCCACATTATTTTCTGTGACCCTTAGTCAATCTCAGTCATGGATTATCAGGGCCAACATCTGTTTAGAACAATTATGTCAATTTTGGCTGTAGTGGTACCAATAGCATCAAACACAGACTCAAAAACAACAAACTGAGCTAACCCTTAATTTGCAACTTTTAACTGTATGAACTAGATTTGTGATTATATAACAAAATGTAAAACAAACATAATTATATGCAATATGTAAATTCATAATGTGTTAATTTTGCCCTCAGGGTTAAAATTTAAAGTGGATTAAGGAGAAAATAGAGAAGTGGAAAGTGAGAGGGATCACAAGTAAGGTTGGAGAAGAGAAAGATCAGCATCTCCCAAGAACCCACCATGCTGGGTCAGGGAAGATGCTACCAGAAGACAACTAGCCTGCCTTCCTGGTAAGCGGCACAATGGGTTCCAGGAAGAGAAAAGTCAGCGGCGCCCATGAACCTACCAACACATGGGCTGAGAATCAAACCCTCCACACACAAGTAAGCAACCTGCTGGTTCAGAGAACAGCCTAGGTTGATAGCAACTGAGGTGCATAAAGCAACTAGATGTTTGTATTGTTTGGTTGATTTTGCAGGCCTGGGGCTGGTAGTCTGAGCATCTCTTGGGAAGATGACAGTATGCAATGTGGCAAATATGGGGGATTTTCTTCTATCTTGTCTTTGAGGCCCAATATTGTTCTCACTGTTTTGCTTTATTCACTATTCTGTTTTCATTGGTTTTATTCTGTTTTATTTTTGGTTTGATTTTGCTATACCTGATGGAATGGACAACTATTGTGAAGATAACAAGATATACTATAATAGCTATTGTTTTCCTAGTATCCTGCTTTCAAGTTCTGTACCAATTCTTCTGCTTTGTTTTGATTGACTTTTTTCTGTTTTGTTTTGTTGGATTTTGCTATCTTTAAAATAAAATTTAAAAAATAAAAAAACAAGTAAGGTTGGAGGACAAAGAAGGGTCCCACCAACTTGGGGAAACTGGTGCAGAAGATTGAAAGAAAAGAGAAGTGGAAGAGATAAAAGAACAAAACAGAACCACACCCACAAAGAAAATAGGAACCACTCTCACACATTAAAAAAAAAAAGAAAGAGAAATAAAAAAAACAAACTGAATAGAACAAAACAAACAAACAAGAAAAGAGAAAAAAAAAAAAGAGTCCATTTCCAGGATTCTGTCTGGATACACTAGTAGATGGCTTGCGGAGACAGTGTCCCAAGTCATGCCACTGTATCCCCGCAAGCCAGCTGTTGCTTTATGACAGAGTAGTAGATAACCTTAGCAGTCCTGCCCGGAGACCAGACTCATTGGGCTTGCCATAGTCCAAGCAATTGCCACGGGTCTGTGCCCAGCTAGGAGCTGCTGGAGGAAACCAGCAGCAGTTCTGGTTCTGGGTTTATCCGGCCCAGCTCCAAAATGGCTCCCAGCTAATTGCTCTCTCCCGTGGGAGGACTGAGTCCTCTGCACTCACCGCCAGCCTGTGTAGTCCTCTAGGTCTGCTCCCCTCCACTGCCATGTCTCTTTGCAGAGGCCTCTGGGGCCGCCAGCCGCCACCCTCAGCGTGAGCACACGTCCCCAGGTTCCAACAGCTGCTCTAGTGCAGTGAGTCTGGCTCCAGGCAAAGGCACCACCAGCTGCCGCCTTCTTTTTCATTGAAGTTTTCCTTTTTACTCTCTCTGTGGGCTTCAACTCATATTTCGGATTCTTCCTGGGTCCAGGGGGCCCACTTCTTTCCTTCTTGTCTTCCTCAAGATGCTGTATTCCAGCATCTGGACAGTGACTCTCAGAGAGGCTGTTTTCCCTGCTGCTTACTGCGCCACGATCTTCCAGTTTCTTTTGATGTTGAGAGAAACCAGAGCAAAGGCATTTTCTGAGCCCCAGTACTGCCAGTGCTGTCCCTACTAAGCCTGAGGAATAAGCCAGCACTGGGGTGAGACCATGCTGTTCTAAGATCTATAACAGGGATCCAAACAGGGCTTGCCTTCCTGGACCTTGCACTACAGTTACTGACGGACAATAAATAAAATTAGTACATTCAGCAAGTGAGGTGGTTCTAAGAAAAAACCAAGGCTGAGAAGGGGAGTGGGGAGTGTTGGCAACTTAGACATCAGAGGCTTCACTGGGAAAGTCTTGCTTAGGGAGGGAAAAATAATAATAATAAGGAAAGCCCGGAACAATCCTAGTGCGTCGCTGTAAGAAGTGCAATTCCAGACAGGAATCTGCACCAAAAAAAAAAATCCCAGCATCCCTCCCTAAAGGTAGCTCAGGAAGTTATGTATTTCTGGCATCAGAGCAAAGGCACCGGACAAATATCTGCTGCTGTAGTCTCCATTTTACTTCCTGGCACCAATACAAGATGATTCCACTCTTCCTACATTGCGTCCTTTTCCAGTACATCAGGCCAGATGCCAGTGCCCTTCACCTGCGAAGAGAGAGCGCAGGGAGACAGGTAACAGGAGAAGGAGAGGAGTGAGAGCCAGGCAAGGTGGGGACCCAGGAGCCAGCTCTGCCCTCGTCAAAGATGGCGGTCAGCACCTTGCCCATGATCGCACTGAGTGGGGTGCATAGAGGAGGACTAGTGAGTTCTGATAGAACGGTTCTATGCCTCAGCCTTTGCCCTAGAGAAACTTGGACATGTGCTGCAAGGGGATAGAGGTAACAAGCCCACAGTAACTTTGCTCATAATTGAGGGGAAAAAAATTGAAATGGAAGCCTGGCGTGATGACACAGGGCTGTTATCCCAGCACACAGGAGGCCGAGGCAGGAGGAGGATTCCAAGTTGGAGTCTAACCTGAGGTATATGACAAGTTCAAAGCTCGCCGGAGCTACACAGCAAGGCCCTATCTCACCAATCAGGAAATAAGTCAGACGTCCCATGGAATTGTGAATGGGTAAATTGCACAGCACCAATGAATTATAGGCACTGATTTGAATGAATCTTTCCAGCATCCTGCTGAGTGAGGAAAAAATGGTAAATCACAGCCAGCTGCAGAAAAATGTATTTTATAAAATTCAAAAAAGCAAAAGTAAACAGCATATTCTCTTAACACATATACACATACACAGGAACTGTACAGGAAAGCAAGGAGATGATAAAAATTCAGCACGGTGTGTTACATTGGGGGTGAGAAGGATGAGGATGCATGAGGGGACGGTTTCTGAACCTCAAAGACAGCCTTCTAGTTCTTCTTTCTTCCTTTTTCTTTTTCTTTGTTTTCTGTACCTGCACCTGAGCCCAGGCCCTTGTGCTGCCAGGCATGCGCCCTGCCTCGCGGCTGCACCTCCCTCCCTGCCTTCTGTTTCTTGATAAAACAAGGGCTCACTTGATTATTTTTGTCCTTGCGTATGTATTCCTACATGCGTCCATGTGAACGCGTCTCAATTTGTAAAATGCAAATGAAACATCTTCATTGAAACTGTCCCTCAACAACCAGGTCCCAGTGCGTGAGAGCCACCCCGGTGCCCTCAGACTGGATGTGGGCCGCACAGGGTCTACCTGATGGGGGGGGCTTTCCGATGGAAGCACGGCTGTGGGGGGCCACAGTTCTGGAAGCAGCAAGGCCCAGTGGATCCCCACCACGTCGACCAGAAGGAGGGCTGTGTGTACTGATGAGGACAAAAGTGGCCAGGACGCGCCAGGCTTATCGTCCGCGAATACGTCAGGGTCCGGCTGTAAGTGTCCACGTCCCTCTCTACTGGTTTTGTCTACGGTTTCTGGAGAACTATGCAGGAAAAACCAACCGGCCACTCTGAGCCAGCCCCAGCAGTTCCAGCTGACGATGGCCACAGTCACATCAAGAGGATCCAAACAGACTCAGAAAGGACCGTCTACCCTGAGGGCCGTGAGACCGACTTCCCTCGGTGCAGTGCTCGGCGAGGGCTGGGCGTGCAGCGTATGTCTGTGGTCTCAGCACCATCAGATGCAGCCCCTTCCGCTCTCAGAAGGCCCCTGGATAGGGTCGATCAGCAAAAGGGTGCTGGTGGTGGTGGCAGCGGGCACCGTGGTTTGTCCTGGGTCAAGAGAAATTCTGTTGGGGACCCAGCCTAGATCCTCAATCTCCCAAATGAGTGTATGGCAAAAGCTTAAATAAATGAGACAAGTGGTATGATTTTAGGGCTCCAGGAGGATCAAAACCCTCTGCAGAGTTCTTGACTCTGAGGCTATGGTGAGGGCTAAGACAAAGAGCTTCTCTGGGTTGCCCGTATTTATTGCCATTACAAACAGAGAGGGGATACTGAGGAAAGCAGGGAAGTGAGCAGGACCCTGGGAGTCGCTTCAAAGACTTCTCCAAGCAGTAAATTGTGCCAATTAAGGAGAACCGTCTTATCTGCACGATGACACTTACGGTGGGAACGAGACTGCAGGCGTGAGATGCCTGCAGCTGCAGTCTCTATCTACTTAATTGATTGTGGAGCCAAATGTCTTCAGCTGCAGCCTGTCTTATATTGTCCTTTGAGGTGTCTCTGGCCTCACAGGCCACTACAGGCCTCGGTCAGGACCAGTGATTCATAGAGGTTCACTTACTATGAATCAGCTCCCATCACCGGGCAAGGGGTCTAGGCCTAGGACAGGCTCACCGATAAACAGAAAGCCAATTAGTTAATTTGAAATCCTGCTCAGAGCCGCTTCACAGTGGTCTCCAACAAAATTCTGGAAGAGAAACAGAAGCACATGAAACCTTGCCTTCTACTTACTTGGAAAGCTGCCCTCAGGACTAGCTTCCTGGTGTGTGAAACAGACAGAATGTCTACCTTCTGGGGTTACTGTGGGAGTGAGCCCGCCTGGACTCAGATGCTAGGAGTGCAATTCTTCTTGCCTCTCAAATTACCTTGAAGAGCTCTGGCGCCACCTGGTGGGTATTGTGTGTTAACTGCGGTGCAGGGGCCTCCCTTCGGCGCTGTCATTCCAAGCCTGGCACAGGAGGTGCTGAGCTCACTGCAATAAAAAGAGGGCTAAGGGGCGCGTCCACCACATGCAACGGGTGCACTACAGGTGGACCCTGGTTCGAACCGACCAATTGCAGAGGCACATTCTTAGGACGATGGGAACGAAGGTGGGGCAGTGGAGCACCTCAGTGTGGTAACCGTGTTGCACTTCTGTAGGTTTCAGTTTAAAATGGATACGGAACCTTGATCATAACCGGGGTGACCGTGGCATAAATTTTTAAAAAGATAGCAAGCATGTTTTGCCAGCCACTGACTCCCAGATAGTTTGTTTGTTTGTTTGTTTGTTTGTTGTGGCCCAATCCAGGGCCTTGTACAAGTAAGTGCTCAACCTCTGAGCTACATCCCCCGCTTATGCTGACAGTGTGGGGAAAGACCTGGCACATGCCAGCTGCCCACGGCACACCCTGGCCGAGCTTGGCATGCAAGGCCCTTGTCCTCACGGGTACATGTCCTTTTTTCCCCTCTGTACTAGGGATTAAGCCCAGGGTGCCCTACCACTGAGCCACATCCCCAGTCCTTTTTACTTTTTTATTTTGAAGCAAGGTCTTGCTAAATTGCCAAGGGTGCCCTCAAACCTGAGGTCTTCCTGCCTCGGCCTCTCAAACTGTTGAGATTACAGGCATCAGCTACTTCCTGACTGGATCCTCTTGTCTGGCTGCTACCCATGACCCACTTCTCTCTACAAGTCCCTAATAAATTGCAGTTTGTGTAATCCTGGATTTATCATCCTCTTTGGCCTTTCAGCACCTTTGACCTTAGTAGCCAGTTCTGGCACACCAGGTTTTTCCAAAGCATATATCCTCCGGAGATACTACCTAAAATATTTATGGATAAAATATTGTAATGTCTAAGATTCGCTTTAAAATAATCCAGTGTGGGAGTGGAGAGGGACCAATAAAGACGAAATAAGAGCGGTCGTAAAATGCTCCTTGTAAGTCATGGCATTGCTTGCCCATAATCCCAGCACCCTGGGAGGCTGAGGCAGGAGGATCACCAGTTCTAGACCAGCTTAGGAAACTCATCAAGACTCTGTCCCAAAATTTTTAAAAAATCAATCAATAAATAAATAATAAAAAGGCTAGGGATGTAGCCCAGTGTGGAGACCCTGGGTCCAATCCCCATAACCACAAAGAAAGGAAAAGAAAGGGGAGGGGAGGGAGGGAGAGCGCTCCTTGCAGCCTCTGACCTCTCCCCGCGGTGGGATCCCCGCTTGGGCCTGGCCTCGCCAGTTTCTGAACGCCTGCTGCTCCCGCCGGCCGCCGCTCTGCTGCCCCCTGGTGGCCACTGCCTCGCAACCCGCAGCGTCCTGGAGCGAGGTCGGCTCAGAGTCAGACCTGGCCGCGGAGGGAGGGCCGCCTCCTGCGCACGCGCGTCCCGTTGTGGGTGGTGGGGGGCACCGACTCCTCTGCTGCCCCTGCAGGACAGGGGCGCGCCGATGAATGCGTAGGAAGCTGTCGCCCCTACCGTGCTTCCTAATGACAGTAGGTGCCGGAGCGGTCGTGCACCTCAGCGCTGCGCTGGGGAGGCCTCGCTGTGGCCAACAGCCAGGTGCGCATGTGCGGCGGGTGTAAACGGGGAGTTACCCACCTGATGTAGGGGGGTTACAGCTTTGTCTTTATAATTTTTTATTACATGGTCTAGTTTTGTTCTGTTCTGTTCTTGTTTTTTTGTTTTTTTTTTTTTTTTTTTTTTTTTTTTTTTTTTTTTTTTTTTTTTTTTTTTTTTTTTTTTTTTTTTTTTTTTGGTTTTTTGGTGTTTTTTTTTTTTTCCTTTGGTTTTTTCTTGTAGAAGTGGCCCGATTCGGTGCACTGTCGCATGAAAATTTGCTTTTACCCCTTTGGGAAGAGGTGGAAAGTAAGTCAGTCATCAGAGGACCCAGCTGCCAATGCGGACTTGGATCACGTGAGCCGAGAAGGTAGCAAGACGTGGCAGAGAGACAAGTGCCGGATGGGGACCTTGATTCGGGGGCGGAGGGAAGCAGTAATGGAAGGAAATACTCGACTCTTCAGAGTGCGACTCAGTGGTCACGGGTACCTGAACAACCCAGCGTTAGAACTGGGTCAGAAAACGCTGTCAGGTCCTGACCCGGTGTGCGACCCGCTGGATGGAATCTGCCAACACTGCGATTCAACGCTGGGAACTGTTCGCAACGGAGGATGCGCGACAGGACGTTTCTAAATATACTACTGATGAACCACGAGAAAACACGCTGTATGCATCAATAGTAAACCTCAGAAACATACTTACCTTTACCCTCACTAATGCACTAAAAGCCTTCACAGCAGGGCCGCGCCATCCTAATCGTCAGAACGCAGAGGATTTACAGAGAAGCCACAGGTGCAGCATTGAGGTTTTAGAACAATGACACTCGAGATTTGGTGTCTTTCAACATTGCCTACGTTTTAATGATGAAAACACCTGCCAAGAAAGAAAAAGGAAAAAATCCAACAATTTGGCTGCCGTTCGCTCATTTGTTGAAAGCTTTGTTTCCAGTTGTCGAGCAGTTTATACACCGTCCAAGTGCACGAAAACTGACAATCAACTTGCACCATTTCATGGTTGTGAAAGATTTCGACAATCTATGCCAAATAAACCTTCCAAATATGAATAAAAATATATGCCCTGGTAGATGCGAAGACATGTTGTCCTTAGAATTTAGAAATGTATCCTGGAACTCAGTCACCAGCTTTCTTCATGCAGTAACAAACCATACAATGCCAACAGACTTGCTGCACCTGTTTCACAAAGTAACCCAAATGTCACATTCGACAACTGGTTAGCACCAGTTGATCAGCACAGGGACTGCTTTCAAGAACAAAGCTGAGATTCCTGAAAAAAATGTTGCAGGTTCACAATAGACAAATGTATAGTACAATCTTTGGTTTCAGAAAGACATAACACTGGCCTCATACATAGTGAAGAGAAACAAAGTAGTACTGGTACCGTCAACATTACACCATGATGATAAAATTGGTAGTGAAACTGGGTGTGGTGGTGTGTGCCTGTAACCCCAGCACTGGAGAGGCTAAGGCAGGAGGAGCCTGTGAGTTCAAGGTCAGCCCGGGCTACACAGTGAGTTCCATGCTACCCTGCAGTACATAGCGAGACCCTGTCTCAAAACACCAAACCACAACAAAGGAAGATTGATACTGAATCTTCAACACAAATAAAGCCAGAAATGGTCACATTTTACAACAAAACGGATGGAGCAGATGTTGTGGACAACTTACACAGCAACTATGATGCCACTCCAACTCAAAGCATTGGCAAATGGTGGTTTTATTCGATCCTAAACATGTCAGATATAAGTAGTTTCATAGCTTACAAAGAAATTAACAAGTACAAAGTATTACAGAGAAGGTTTCTTAGAGGATTGGGACTGGAATTGATAAGGGATAAATTATAATAGAGGAAGAACAATATGGACCTGCCCAAACCCCTCACTCCACAAAAGAGTTCCGGAGCAGACCAGTGAGCAGACAGGTGAGACACCACGAGAATCTTCTAAGAAAACAGGCAACCAGCAAGATGTCCAGTATGTCCACCAAGAAGACAGGGAAACAACACACGTGCGATCAGTGTAGGAGATGGTTGTGTATGGAACATGCTGCTGTCAGGCGTGAAGACAGCCTTAGGTGTGATCACTGAAGCAAAGATTATTTCTGGGGTAGACTTTTGTTTGTATCTGCATGGTGGTTCGCCTAGGAATTTGTTTCTGCTGTTACTTTTTAGATCTTGTAAGCAGATAAACAGTTGATGTTGAAAATGTTTATTGTACGCACTCATTACATATTAAAATTTTAATATTTTATTGATATTTTACTTTCCTGTTAAGTATACATTAATATAATAAAACACATACAATTAAAAATAATAATTCATCAATGGAAATACTCCTAAAAAAAATAAACATAGGCATTACACACCCTCCATAAGGCACCTTGCAAAGAATTTGCCGTGACGCCCAGGGCATGGAAAGCACCGTGCGTGGATGTGTGTGCTGCCAAAAATAATTGATCTGGTTCTGCCATATTCTTTGTTATCACAAATATTTAAAGTAAACGTTTTATAAGTTAAACTAAGAGGGATAAGGCGAACATGGGTGGTTCATGCCTCTAATCCCAGCACGCCGGGAAGCTGAGACAGGAGGATTACAGGTTCAAATCCAGCCTTGGAGACTTAGCAGTTTAGTAAGACCCTGTCTCCAAGGTTATAAAAATAAACAGGATTGGGGGGTACCCAGAGCATAAGCCCCAGGTTCAATTCCCAGTGCCAGAAACAAAAATAGGAAGGGTAACTATTTCATAATCTAATTTGATAAAGCAAGTTTACAGCCAGGAATGGTTGTGCCCATGACTGTCATCCCAGCTCCTCAGGAGGCCGAGGCAGGAGGATCATTTGAGACCAGGACTGTAAGGGATCGAGGGCAGGCCAACTTGGATATCATAGAGTGATCCCGTCTCCAAAACAAAAAGTTTGACTCCATTCATGAATAACCGAATGACACAGAGAAACCGAAAGAAATTCAGAGAATTGTCATTGGTGAGTTTCAACCGTTTCCACCCTATTCGTGCGTGGCCACGGTCGGGCACCCACGGTCCCCTCCGCAGTCGGACCCTGGGGCCTCGCGCTGCCATGCGCATCCGCATTGCGCCCCACATGGAGGCCCAGGAGGGGTCGCGGCCCGGCTTCCTCCGGCTGCACTGGCCCCGCCTGACAACTGCCCGTTCCTTAGCCCAGGCGGCGAGGACCCTCCCGGTCCGGGAGTCCACGAAAGGGAAGGGAGGACCCCAGCCTCGTCCTGTCGCCGCCCCGCGGCGTGGAGCGTGCACGCGGCCTCCGCTTCCACCCCGACACCAACGCGCCAGGGCAAGCGGCCGCGGGTGGACCCGGGGGGTTCGGGGCGGGGGCACAGGGCTCCCCTAGCGAGCCCGAGCCCCGAGTTCAGACACCCCCGCCCCAGCACGGCACACGCAAAACCAAGCCTGGAGAGGCGCAGGGCTCCTTTTTGGCTTTAGGAAAACTGTAATTTGTGATACACAGGCCCCGACGAGCTGCCGGGGTGGGGGCAGGCAGGCGCGGCAGGGGAAGGGGCCGGGGCCGCGGCCGGGGCGCTGCGGTGCTGCCTGCCCGGTACCTGCCTATTAGAAGGGGCGTCTTTCTGCAGGGAGTCCAGAGAGCTTAAGCAAATAACAGTCTTCCTTAAAATGACGAAAGTACACGTCTTCTGCAATACACACGGCGTCTCAGAAACAAACCACCAAGCGCTCCTGCGGCAGCCCCACCACGCCAAGGTCGGGGCCCATCCGAGTCACGGCAGACGCCAGCCGCGGGGAGCTGGGCGGAGAGCACGGGGCCGAGCCTGGGCCGTGACTCTCCTCTGCCTGCCTGTGGGAAGGAGTAATTGGTAAATAAACCGCAGTCGGAGATCAACAATAAAACAGAACCATACTGTATGGAAAAGTAATAAAAGTTACTTATAACTTACAATTTATTTCTGGGGGTTTTCTCTTAACATTCATGGGAATCAAAACCTCGGCAAAAGCGGGGCTTCGATGGACGGGGAAGTTTGAAAGACCCGCGGACTAGAGGCTGGGGATGCGGCGCAGCGGCCTCCCGGGCAATTGTGAGGTCCTCAGTTCAATTCCCAGTACAAAAAAAAAAAAAAAAAGACCCAAAGGGTCTGACCCGGAGTGCTTGGGTTTCACACTGCACCCCGAAGCCCGTGCTCCCTCAACCCCGCTTCCACCTGTTCTGTCCCGGAGAGCTGCAGGAAACCCCGGGCACCCCGGCCCGCAGCCCACACACGGTGACTCTACCCACCCTGGGCCTAAACCAGGGCCGCTCCACGCCGCCTCCTGCCTTGGCCTGCGCCCTGCGAGCCGGCTACGCGGGCCACGTCCTGGTCAGACCCAGCCGCATCTCCTCCTGTCCCTCCAACGCGTTCACTGCTCCCCGTGTCTATTTGGGGGTCACAGAACGCAGCACCCCTCAGGCTGTGGCTCTGCCCCACCGGGTGAACGTCCCCCCATGCACGCTCCCCTTCGCGTGGTGCCCAGTGTGAGGGCACCGAGCAGCGGCCACCGCCAGCAGGCAGCGGGCAGGACAGCTGGCGGCGCCCACTGCAGCGTACAGGGGACCTGGGTGCGAGGCCCCCACACCAGCTCTTCTCATTTTCTAGGGAAACAAGATTTCGGGTTTAGATGTGAGCTGGGGATTTAGCTCAGCACCCTAAGTGCCCACCTGGCAAGTGCAAGGTCCTAAGTTTGATTCCCCAGTACCTGAAAAACGAAAGAAAAGGGAAAAAAAATGGGTCTAGACGTGTTTTGGTTTTCTAAATCAGTAACTACGTTAAAGAACAACTATGTTATATAGGTGTCTGTGCTGCAGGCGCTGCTAAGTCGCCTTAACAGGCGTTTTAAAAAGTGTCACCTAGGGTGGTGGGGACCCTCTGCGCAGCTGAGCGGGGCTGTCAGCTGCTCCCCTTCTTGTTCTCTCCCAGACACAGGGAGGAAGCCGCGCCCCACACACCAGGCCGGCACCTGCATGAGCTCTGCCCCAGGGCCCTCCATGGTCAGGCCCAGTCCAGCCTGAGAAGGGTCCAAGAGTCGGGCCAGGCCCGGCTTCCTCCTCCTCTGCTGCACCCCCAGCCCCACCCCGGGCGCCTTTCTGAATCTGTCCCTGCCAGTGTCCGCCCGAGGTGGGTTTCTTACACCGGGGCAGAACAAACTAAGCATCCCCATACCCTGAAATTCAAAATGCCCCCAAATCAAACCTTGGGAGGCGAGCACCACACTGACGCCCAGGCGGTAAACTCCGACCTGACCTGTGAGTCACGGTCAGAATCCAGTCCAGAGCTGAGGGTGTGGCTGGGGCAGAGCACCCACCTCGACACTGTGAGCCCCTGGGTGCCGTCCCCGGCACCACCCAAAAACAAGTCCACACTGTCTGTGACACAACCCTCGGGTTGGGGGTCGGGGGAGGGACGTATACAAAGCACGAGTGAACTCCAGGTTTGGACTCGGGTCCCATCCACAGACCTCCCCTTACGGGCACACAAAAACTCCAAAGCAGAAAAAGCTGAAACTCAGGATGCTTTTTAAAATTTTTATTAGTGCCAGTTCGCAGCACACAATGATGGCCTTTCTGGGGGAGCTGGTAAGGGGACATCCCGCGTCTTCATTTTTTTTCTCACTCCCCCATCTCTTCTGAAACATGTCTGTGCCAGGCATTTCGGGTCGGGGAGACTCAGCCTGCACTGTGACTGAGGAAGGGAGAACAGCAAACCAACCTCCAAGAGTGCTGGGGAGGAAACGAGGTGACTTCGAGCCAGTGCTGGAGCAGGACTGGCGGACAGGAAGTCCTCGATAAGCATTGGCAGACCTGAGTCGCCACTGTTAGGGCGAACAGTCCCTCTGCACCAAGCCGGCTGCCACCCTGGGCTCCTTAGGCATCTGTTAATCGCATCTTTCCAGCTAAACAATAAAGCAGGAAGGATCCTGCGGTGGAGGCCAGCAAAGCTGGGTCTCAAATCCATCTCTCCTGCATCGCCCTGGGGAAGTCACACGCCCTCTCTTGCCTCTTTCTCTGCATCTGCAAAAGGGTGCTAAAGATCTCGCCTTATCCTTATCAGGGTGAGATAAGGATCAGGTGAGGCAACCTCTGCAGGAGTCCAAAGTCTAGCAGGGAGAGGAGCCTTTAGATGTGAGAGTTGGCAAGAACCAAGATGGCGGAGCAGTAAGCAGCAGAGAAAACAGCCTCTCTGAGAGTCGGCATTCAGACACTGGAATAGAGCATTGTGGGCAAGACGAGAAGGCGGGAAGTGGGCCCCCTGGACCCAGGAAGAATCTGAAGTGACTTGAAGCCCACAGAGGGAGTGAGAAGAGAAGCTTCGAGGAAGGAGAAGGCAGTAGCAGGCGGCGCCTCCTCCCTGAGACGGGACTCGCTGCACGACGGGGCCGTTCGAATCTGGGGACGCACAGTCATGGTGACTGACAGCTGGCAACCCCGGAGGCGTCTGCAGAGAGACACGGCAGAGGAGGGGAGCAGCAGACGTGGAGGACTGCACTGGCTGACGGTGAGTGCCGAGGACTCGGTCCTCCTGCAGGAGAGAGTGATTGGCCGGGAGCCATCTAGTAGATGGCTCAGCTGAGCTCAGAACCCAGAGCTGCTGCTGGGTCCATCTGGGCACAGACCTGTGGCGGTTGCCGCAGTGGTGGTGAGCCCAGTGCGTCTGGCCTCAGGGCAGGCCTGCTGAGGTTATCCACCCAAAGCTACTCCCGGCTTCCTGGAATAGATCAGCACAGTTCAGGACTCTGTCTCCACAGGCTGTCTACTAGTGAAACCAGAGAGAATCCTGAAACAGGACTGTTTGTTTTTCTTTTTCTTCTTCTTCTTCTTTTTTCTTCATTGTTTTCATGAGTGTGAATCTGGTTCCTAGCCTCTTTGTGGGTGAGGTTCTGTTCTGTTCTTCCTTTTGTCTCTTCCACCTCTCTTTTCCTTCAGTCTTCTGCACCAGCTTCCCAAAGTTGACAGGATCCCCCTCTGTCCTCCAACCTTACTTCTAATCTCTTCCTCTTCTTCCACTTCTCTATTTTCTCCTTAATTCATCTTAAGCTTTAACCCCTGAGGGCAAATTTGACATATTAAGGACTTCTTTACTGCATATAATTTTGTTTTGTTTTTGATTTTGTTATATAATCACAAATGTAGTTCATACTGTTTAAAAGTGGCAAATTAATGGTTAGCTCAGTTTGTCATTTTCTAGGCTGTTGGATGCTATTGGTACCACTATAGCCAAAATTGACATAATTATTCTAAACAGCTGTTGGTCCTGGTATTCCATGACTGAGATTGACTAAGGGTCACAGAAAATACCGTGGCACAGTGCCAAAGAACCAGGGACTAGGCCAAGGAGCAACAACTTCTCATCTCCAACAAACTGAAGAGTCTTCTAACAGACACAAAACCCGAAAACTAGCTACACCTGGAAGATACCTCAGAGAAGTAGTCACCACCTAAGTGTCCTAAATACCACCAATAAAGTAACCAACCATAGGCAACTTACAAGCATCACCCCAGGAATTAAACTAAAAAAGAAAGAAAAGAAATGAGAAGACAAACAAAATGCAACCCCAGACACCCACTTCACCAAAGGCAAACCCAGGGGGTAAAGAGGTGGGACAGTCTGAAAGCCCCCCATCAGGTCTCTCCTCTGAAGTGGCAACAACAAAGCAATTGAACAAGGTTCTGGAAAAAATTAAATTAAAAGTAATCTCTCAGATAACCACAGAGATGGTTCCCCAAATACACACCATGCTTAATGACATTAGAGTAGGTACAAACAAAAAAATAGATGAGTTTAAGAAAGTTATGGAAGCTCAACATAGGAAAGAAATGGAATCCATAAAGCAGATTCAAGCAGATATCTAGGAGAATAAAACTTCCATTGAACGTTTCAAAGCAGATTAGGCCAATATGAGGACAGGATCTCAGATATTGAAGACAGGCTTGCAGTTAGCAACCAGGAAAAGAAAGATTTCTCAAAAATAGCAAGGGACTATGAGAAATCAATCCAGCAGCTGCTAGATGAGACAAAGAAGAATAACTTCAGATTGATTGGAGTCAATGAAAAAGCAGGAGATACCACAAAGGGCATTGTCTTAGTTACTTTTCACTCATTGCCGAGACAAAATACCTGACGCCCAAAATTAGGGAAGGAAAGGTTTATTCTTACAGTTTCTCGGGAGTTTCAGTCCATTAGTTGGCTCCAAGTCAGCATGGGGTGGCGGGGCTACAGTTCATGGTGGCTGCAAGCCACAAGGCACGCTGGCGAGAGAGAGAGGGAAGCGGAACAGGAAGCGGAAGAGGAAGACCCGCCTTCCCTTACACTGTATGTCAGCTCCACCCCTGGGTGGGCACAGCACTCACATTGCTAATCCCAGTGCTAGACAACAAACTGAACACAAGCAGCCCCATCAAAAGTATGAGGACTTGGGGGTACATAGCATATCACCCAATACAGACATTTAAAAAAAATGTTCACAGATGTCATGGCAGAAAACTTTCCTGGTAGAGAAAGAGAATTTGACATACAGATAAGCAAGGCATATAGTCCTCCAATTAGCAGTGATCAAAAAAACCTACAGCCAGGCATATCATAGTCAAGATTCCAGAAATTCGACACAAGAATAGAATCTTAAAGTTTGTTAGAGGAAAAAAAAAAAATCACCTATAAAGGAAAGCCTATCAGAATCACAGCTGATTTCTCATGTCAAGGAGAGCTTGGAGTGAAATACTCCAAGTTCTAAAGAAAAGCAACTTTCAATCCAGATGGATGTACCCCACAAAACTATCTTTCAAAACTGATGAAGAAATAAGATACTTCCATGACAAAGAACATCTGAGGAAATTTAAGACCACCAAACCAGCACTCCAAAATGTTCTGAAGGACATTCTGGAAGGAGATAATAAGGACTACAGCTCCATGAACCCCAATAGAAGGAATCCACCAGGGAAGGCAAACAATTATAGGAAGGGGAAAAAAAGCAGCGGGTGGGGGGGCAACAAGAATGAGAGAGCTGCCATGGGAGGAAATTCCAGAAGGGCCGCCGCTTCCTTCCCTGCTCAGACCTAGCTGCTCACCACGGAATCTCAGCACACTCCTGGCCCACCTCAGACCATCACTGCAAAGGCCAAGCCCTGGCACTGGGAGTGGAGAGGGAACTGCACTTGTAACTTTGCCTTAACTTCTCCACGGGTCCCCCGACCCTGCCCGGCCACTCTCCGTGCAGGTGGCCCCTTCCCGCCTCACCGGCCTCCCCAGGCCCCTGACCCCTCCCGCACTGTGCCCGCACTCAGGCCCCTGGCTGTTGCCCGCTGGACCCGCCTTCTTCCTGCCACTCTCCGCTCACTGGCTCACTCGCTGGTGCACTACACCGGCCTTCAGCCGCCAGCACCTGGTGTTCTGGATGCAACTCACTGAAGAAATTCCCGCCCTGTGGGTTTTACACTGCAGTAAAAGTGCAGACTTCATTATATCGCTTTTGTGTTGTTTTGGAGGGTTTTTTGGTTTGGGGTTTTTTTTGCAGGGGGAAGAGGTGTCATCTTTTTGAGGCAGGGTCTTGCTGTGTAACCCAGGCTGGCCTCAAACTCACAGTGATCCTCCTGCCTCAGCCTTCTGATTCCTGGGATTATAGTATGCCCAGTTACCTTTTTTTCTCTTTTTAACTGGGTCTCACTGTGTTGTCCAGACTGGCCTCTAGCTCTGGGGCACCGGGCTCTAACTTCTCTACCTTCAAAGGCTGCACTGGGCTGGGCACGGTAGCATATGCCTATAGTCTCAGCTACTCAGGAAGCCGAGGCAGGAAGAGAGCCTGTGGAACTCAAACTCCACGAAGACAACATCATAACATCCCATCTTTGGGAAAAACAAATCTTGAGTGTGGCCTTCAGGACAGTTCACAGTCTGGCTTGACTCCCTTTTGGCCCTGCCCCTTTTTGAAGGAAGGAAGGCTCCTTGTGGTTCCAGGCAACACCCCAAGATGAGGGGTTTCATCTGGTTTTCTCAATCCAGAAATTCCTCTTGCAATTTAGAGGCAAGTGAATGACTCATTTAAGGGGCAACATAGGTAAGAAAAAGCGGTATCTTTTCTGTACCCATCTCAAGGCTCAAGACATAGGACCCCAGAACAAAAGGCAGATTAGGGAAGGAAAGCCCATACATTAAAGTTTTCTGTAACACATGAACCTTCCAAATTGAAGACCCAAAGAAATAGGGAAGCTCTTCTGCTTTTATGCTCAGCTTGATGAAGAAGTATGTTATGATTTACATGTCGATGTCCCCCAAAGCCTCCTGTGCTCATTGGTGGGGTTTAGGGGAGGTGATTGGATCATGGAGGTGTGATACTGATGAGTGGATTAGTCCATTGATAAGTTTATAGTTGGATGTGAGTTTGGGAGGTGAAGTCTGGTGGGAGGAGGTGGGTCACTGGGGGTGTGGCCTGGGTCTATGTCCCTCCTCCTCCCTTGATCTCTCCGCTTCCTGCTGCCCTGCCGTGGACTGTTTTTCTTCTGCTCTGCTGCCTGTATTGGAGCCAGCTGACTACAGACTGAAACCTCTATGAACTGTGAGCCAAAATAAACCTCTCCTCCCTTAAACTGTGGGTGTCACTACTGTGTCTCAATGAGGGGAAAGTAAGACAAAGTGGATAGCTATGGGGCAATCCGCTTGGAGGACAAAAGGTTATGAACCACTGGTAATAAGCCCATGGAGCTGGGGAGAGGAAATTTGTTGGTCCTGATTCTTCTGTGTCCCTGTGTCTGCAGAGACAAGGCTGTTCCTCTTCTCCAGGTGTGGAAATGAGAGTCTTGTGACCCAGTCCCAGAGAAATTCAGAGAACTGTGTGGTTGCTTCTCTCAGGGTGAAGGGTGGGAAAGAGTAAGGAGGTAGTCCTGCCTCTGCTGGTTTCTCAAATGCCAAGGGGCCCTGTTTTGGAAGTGATGTGTCCTGGACTCAGTCGGGGAAACTGTTCTCAGCAGCCCAGACCAGGGCCTGTCTTCCCTGTGACAGACACTGATCACTCACGTGAGGCCTCTCAAAGTTCATTTTCTGTTTAAAACTTTTTTCTTGGTGAGTGTCTATTTTGGGGAACAGTCCAGACTGCCCCAAATTCACTGTGTTGCCCTGGCTGGCCTCAAACTTGTGATCCTCGTGTCCCTGTTTTCCGAGTGCTGGGATTACAGGTGAGGGCCACCACACCTGGCTGCCACAGGTCACTGTCCAGAGGAGAAGCTCCCAGCTGAGAGATGACGGAATGAGCACCCCAGAAGGTGTGCATGCGGCCTGGGCCTGGATGGCTGAGTTGTCTGTAGGTGCAGGGAGGAGAATTACCTGCTGGCTGCTAGAGCGTGCATCTGGGGTACCCCCACCAAAGGCTTGAGTGGAAGGCCTGCTTCCCAGCTTAGCGGGAGGACGTTAAATCCAGGGAACATGCTTGTGACCAGGTGCTGAGACCTCACCCTTCCTCTCTCTTTCACTTCCCTGCCGTGGTGAAGTGCCTGCCCCCACAACCACACCACGGGACCTCACCACAAGCCCAAAGCAGTGAGCCAGCTGACCACAGAATGAAGCCTGTGAAACCGTGAGCCAAAGCAAACCTTTCCTCCTTCTCAGTGGATTATCTCAGGTCTTTCATCACAGCAACAGGAGCTGATTGCACAAGGGCAGAGGGAGCAGAGGGGCCAGCGGGTGCAGAGGGAGGCCAGCCCCGTGGGCTCACCTAGGAGCCACCCAGGTCAGAGCAGACAGGGGTGAAAGGGAAAGGAACAGGAAGAGCACGTGGGAGGGAAGGACAGAGGCCCAGGAGGAAAAGGCCTCGAGTGTCAAACACCAGCTGCTCTGGGCTCAGACTCTCCGCTGAGACAAGGGCAGTTGGTGGAGGTGCAGGAGGCCCAGATGGGGCCGCCAGACACCCACAGTGGCTCAGCCGAGCCTGAGGCAAGGCGTGAAGGACAGAGGGGAGCGCCAGGGAAGGGGGGAGGTTGCCCTGCAAATACAGACTGCCAAGTTAAACTGGGATTTCACATAAACACTTTTTTAAGACCAGTTTGGTGTCACTCTGTGGTCCACGCTGGTGTCAAACTCGAGATCCTTGTGCCTCAGCTATGATTACAAGTGCACTCTACCACACCCATCTGTTTTAGGTACACAAGGCAATGTGCTTTTTTTTAATTATTTGATTTGAAGTTGCAGTCTACCTGAGTATCCACTTAAGAGAGGAGTCCTGTGGCCATGGGATATACAGCATGTGACAAAAGCCTGGACTCGTGCGCTGGAGCCTCATAAGAATCAGGGCCAGAGCCGGGCGTGGTGGCGCACGCCTTTAATCCCAGCACTCAGGAAGCTGAGGTAGGCGGAGCATTGTGAGTTCGAGGCCGGCTTGGGCTACAACGCGAGTGCAAGGCCAGCCTGAGCTACATAGTGCGACCCTGCCTCAAAAACCAGGGCCGGGAGTTTGGCTCAGTGCCTTAAGCGTCTGCCCTGATAGGCGCGAGGTTATGAGTTCAATCCCTGGTACCACAAAAAAAAAAAAAAAAAAAAACAGAATCAGGGCCAGGATGGGAGCAGGCAGTGGTGCCTTCCCAGGGCTGCTGGTCAGGTCGACTTGGCCCTGTAAGGTCTGACTTAGGCGGTGCAGCCACCCAGATGAGTCACAGAACTCAACCCTCTCCCGCCTCCTCCCCTGGGCTCTGCAGGTGACCCTGGCCAGGCAGGAGGAGAGGGACTCTGCCAGGGTCTTCTTGGCCTTCCCCCTGGGGCTGGAAGGCAGGAGGGCTCTGCACCCTCGCCAGGGCCTGCAGCAGCACTCAAGGGGCAGCTCCCCGTCTGCGGTGGCTGAGGTGGGCAGGGGGCAGCGCAGGTACCTGCTCCCCCCACCCCTGCTAGGGCCCGGCCAGCTCCCCCTCAGCCTTGCACCTTCACCTCTGACGGCCCCTCCCACGGGACCCTGAGCCCTGGGCTCTGCCCACGGCTGCACTGACCATCTACAAGCTGAGCACCAAAGCCCAGGGGTTTCTGTGTGTGGTGGTGGTGTTGTTGTTATTGTTGTTGTTGTTTAAAAGAGAATAAAACCAAACAAAATAAAACAGAATAAAGTCAATCAAAACAAAATCACAAAAGCGATACAGGATTTCAAAACAAGATAATAGGAAATCAACAATGGCTACCATAATATATCTTGTTATCTTCAAAATAGCTGCCCATAGCATTAGATATAATAAAACCAAACATAACAAGACAGACTAAAACCAAAGAAAACAAAACAATGAAAACACTATGTGACTTCAACCAAGATAATAGGAAATCACCAGTGGTTAACACCTTCCCTTTTTAGACATTTCCTCCCCTTTCACCTTCACCCTATCTACTGTTCATTTTGGATCCCACTAACTCCTTCAGTTTTTTATGCTAGGGAGACAACATGAGTCCAAACCATTTCACCCATGAGCATGATCTCAAGTTGCACCCATCTGCCTACAAGAGCCTCAGGATTATCCTTCTTTATAGCTGAGTAGCTTTCCATTGTTTAAAAATGCCATGTACTTCTTATTCATTTTGTGATTGATAAGCAAACTACCCCTGTTTTTTTATGGTCTCCTGTCACACGGAAAAATTGTTTTCTCTTCTTTGATTTTCAGTCCATGAATTTCCTTCCAAGTTAAATGTGTTTCTTGTATACAGCATATTGATGGATCTCATTTCTTTATCTACTCTCCCTGTGTTCTTTTTATTGGTGAATTGGGGCCATCTACATCAATGGTTATGGCTGGCATGCATTGGCTCATCTCTGCCATGCTACCCTCCTGCTAGAGGCCCCCACTTTTTCCCCTCTGTTCAACTGTCTGCCATGCTCAGTAATCCCCCTCTGCTGCTGTTTCTGGAACCATGGCCGTCTTTATCTCTCTCTAGAATAACCTTCAGCACTCTTTGTAGGGTTGGTTTGGTGGTCATGAATTCCTTTAGTTGTTCTTTGGCACAGAAGTGTCTTATTTCTCCATTAATTTTGAAAGATAGTTTTGCAGGGTACATCAATCTGGTTGGGAAATTGTTTTCTTTCATAACTTGAAATATTTCACTCCAAGCTCTTCTTGACTTGATGGTTTGTGTTGAGAAGTCTGCTGTGATTCTGATGGGTTTTCCTTTATAGGTGATCAGTTTCTTTTCTCTAACAACTTTTAATATTTTGTTCATATGCTCGATTTCTGGGATCCTGATTATTATATGTCTGAGTGTAGATTTCTTTTGGTTATGGCTAACTAGAGTTCTGTATGCCTCACTTTTCTGAATGTCAGGTCCTTTTCCCATGCTGGGGAAGTTTTTCACTATTATTTCTGTCAATAGTTTTTTATGTCATTTGTGTTGACACTTGCTTTTTGCTGATACCTATCAGTCTTAGATTATTTTTCTTTATCTCATCTTGAAGCCTTTAAATTGTTATTTCCTGGTTCCTTGTTATTTTTAAGAGATCTTTCCTTTCATGGACACTAGCTACTATCCTGTCTTCAAGGCCTGAAAGTCTATCTTCATTTTCATTCAAGCAGTTTTGCCAGTTTTCAGCGAGTTTTTAATTTCCTAGAAATCTCTTTGAATCTGTTTTATGCATTGTACTTCTTTTCTACATTGTTTATTTAAGGTTACCATCATTTTCCTATGCTCTTTTTTTAATCTATGTCCTCTTTAGAGATGTTCAGCAATTCTGTCATTATGGCTGTCTTTTCTTCTTTTACCTGAGATATTATTTGTCACCCGATTTCTTTTACAGCCTCATGAAGTTGTTTCCTGAGTTCAGTTGTTATCATTTCAGAAATTTCAAGCATGTAACTTCCAATTTCTTATATGTCTGTGTATCCTGGACTTGTTCTTTGTGGGCTGGAGGTCTGAGATTGCATTTTGCTTCTTTGTCTTGATATTCTCCTGGGTTCTTCTGGACAAGCTGGTTGTGGGGTCCCAGGTGCTTCCCGTGTTGGCTGCCCATCTAAAGTGTAGGGGGATGGGTCAGGCACCTGGGTTTATCCCGGGGAGGTGGTGGGGTATGGGGTAGGCAGCTACACCAAGGGCACATGGTGGCAGGGCTGCTTCTTCTCCCAGCCTGCACAGCTACACCAGGACCCTCCCAATGGCACGAGGTGTGCAGGGGCATGGCTGCCTGTGGAGAGCAAGCATCCTGATGGCAGCTGGAGGGTGCATGGTGTGTGACCCATTATTGGTGCTTTTGAGACAGGGTCTCACTGAGTTGCTAAATTGCTCAGGCTGGGCCCTAACTTGACATCCTTCTGCCTCAGCTTCCCAGAGTGCTGAGATTACAAGCTCATAAACTACAACTAGCTAGCATTTTGTTTTTTTAACCCTGTCTGTTTTAACCCCAAAGATAGGCTGACTCGCTCCAGTGCCTCCCACATCTGACCTTATCTCCCCATTTTCTCTCCCCATTTCCTCCTCTTTCCTTCTCCTCCCATTCCCTTGAATTCCTTGGATTTTTTTTTCTCTCTCCATTTCTGTCATCATCACAAAACTGCTTAAAAATTGTTCCTGATTTCAAAAGAAATGAATATGAACACTCACCCTTCCACCCAACACCACAGAATAACACTGACCATGGTAGCATTGGCACTCAGGGAAAAAGTATACCACTGTCTTCAAAGTGCTGAGACTTCTTGATATAAGTTAGATCTGCAAAACCTAATCCAGGAGATCAAGCTTGGTGGAAATGAAGGAATGCAAACCAATGAGGAAATCCATTTTGTTTAAAGGAGACTAAGCCCTTGGGGTGCAGCTCAGAGGCAGATCACCTGCCAAGAGTGCCCAAGTCCCTGGGTTCAACCTCCAACCCTGTAATTTTTTTTAAACGCAAAATAAAAGTTAAATGCAGCCAGGTGCAGTGGCCCATGGCTGTAATTCTAGCACTCTGGGAGGCTGAGGCAAGAGGAACCCAAAGTCAAACCCAGCCTGGGCAACTTAGTGAGATTCTGTATCAAATTAAAAATAATAACAAGCAAAGCAAGACCTCCTCTTTTAAGAAAAGCAGACCAGGTACCTTGGCCAAAACCTTCTGGTAAAAACAACTGAACAAGCTGGTTAAATAGTAGAAGTAGGTAGGCATGGTTTACATATACTCTGGGAGGCTGTGGCAGGAGGATTAGGAGTTTGAGCCTCTCTTACCCAATTTAGCAATTTAGTGAGAACTTTCCTCAAGGAGGGGTGGTGCTGGGGATGTAGCTCAATGTAAAGACCCAGGATTCAATTCCCGGTACCATTTTAAAAAAAATTTTTAAAAAGCAATTTATACATGCAGTCTTTTGTTTCTGAAACAGTCCTACTATCTGGTCTAGCCTGTCCTTGAACTTGAAAGCATTATGTAGCCTAGGTTCACTATGAACTTAAGGTCTTCCTGCCTCAGTCTCCTGAACACTGGAATTTCAGTCATGTGCCCCCATGCCTGACCACACACCCACTCTTTTTTTTTTTTTTTTAGCAATACTGAAGATTGATCTGAGGGCCTCTAACTGAGCTATATCTATACCCCTTTTTTATTTTGGACAGAATCTTGCTAAGTAACCCAAACTGGGCTTGATTTTGTGACCCACTTGCCTTAGCCTCCCAAAGTGCTGAGATCACAGGGGTGTGCCACCATACTTGGCTACACACGCACTCTTTGTTTGTTTGTTTTTGGTACTGGGAATTGAACTCAGGACCTTGCACTTTCCAGGCAAGCACTTGTGCCACTGAGCTATATCCCCAGCCCTACACACCAACTCTTAAAAGCATCAAAGAGCCAATAAGTAGGGATGGAGATATAGCTCAGTGGTATAAGGTCAGCCTAACACATATGAGGCCCTAGGTTCAATCCCCAGTGTAGGAGGGAAGGAAGAAGGTCAAAGCACTAATAAAGCAGAGAGGAACTACTGTGCTGGTTTCAAGGGAGGATATCAAAGAGGTGACCCACATAGTTAAGGCTGCTGACATCTTTGCCAACTGGAAAGAAGTAACTGAAAGGCTAAACTCACTTTCGGTGGCTTTGAATAGCTGGAAACAAAGATCATAGCCCAGGCCTGCCAAGAGTAGGAGACTGATAGGCCCCTCCAGGAATAAGAGCAAGCTGGACTAAACCAGCCTGCACCCCAAAGGCTGCTGAGGCTCAGAGGCACTCAGGGCTGGAACACAGCCAGCCCTGGGTATGAACTCCAGTGACCTCGGTGTGCCTGTCCGTCCAGCTTGGCTGCCTGGAACTCTTTGGTGAATGACAAAATCACCAATTTCCAATTATTCCTCGGAGTAATTTCATAACACATCGTTTAACACACCACAGTGACCAGACACCGGAAGTGAGATTCCTGGGGTTGAAACCATCAGAAGTAACAGTCCACAGCAACAGAGCCAGCAGGACCCCAGACGGTAAGATAAAAGATGCAGGCTACACACACACAGGACTTTTTTTTTTGGCAGTAATGAGAATCACACCTAGGAGTCATGAATTCGAAGCATGAGCTCTACCACTGAGCTACACCCCAGCCCTTTCATTTCTACATTTGTTAAAATGTATTTTTATTAGCACCTATTAATTTTACAAAGTACTGAGTTTCCCTGTGGCATTTTAATATAGACATGTAATTTACATTGAACATATCCCTCCCCCATTATTCTCCTTCATGCCTCCCTTTTCCCCTTGTTTTTTTTTTTTTTATTGTTGTTTTTGTTTTTGTTTTTGTTTTTTTGTGGCTCCGGGGATTGAACTCACAACCTCGCACCTACCAGGGCAGGCGCTTAAGCCACTGAGCCAAACTCCCAGCCCTGGTTTTTTGAGGCAGGGTCACACTGTGTAGCTCAGGCCGGCCTTGCGCTTGCGTTGTAGCCCAAGCCGGCCTCGAACTCACAACGCTCCGCCTACCTCAGCCTCCTGAGTGCTGGGATTAAAGGCGTGCGCCACCACGCCCGGCTCCTTTCCCCCTTATTCACTTCTCCTTGTCTAGTAATAGTCCCCCTTCCACTTTTATGTCATTGTTTTTAGATTTCACATATTAAAAAGTCAGGCATGGTGGTGGATTCCTGCAAGCCCAACACTCTGGGAGGCTGAGGCAGGAGGATCAAAATTTCAAGCCCAGCCAAGGTAACCTAGCAATTTAATGAGATCCTGCTTCAAGATTAAAAATAAAAAAGCTTTGAGGATGTAGCTCAATCAGAAGGCCCTGGAATCAGTCTCCAGCACCACACATGCACACACACACACACACACACACATTTCCATATATAGGGAAAATATCTGATACTTGTTTTTTGAAGTCTAGTTTACTTTGCTTAACATGATGATCTCCAGTCTATCTACTTTCTTGCAAATGACAATTTCATTCTTATTTTTGGCTGCATAATACTCCACAGTATATGTGTACCACATCCACTTTATCTGTTCATTGGTTGATGGGCACCTAGGCCAGTTCCATATGTCGGCTACTGCGACTTGCACTGCAGTAAACGTGGGTATGGAAACGCCCTAGAGCATACTGAATCATGTGGTACGGCTGAATCACATAGTACAGTAAGTCCTTGACTGACAAACGTTTGATTGCAAACTTTCACAGACGGGAACAGGTCTCGAATTACAAACATTCACAGATGTGAACAGATCGCAGAAGTAGCTTGTGTGTCTGCGGACACTGTCACAGTCGTGCCGCTGTGTGCTCACTGTGCAGTGCGATAGCGGACAGAAGTGCAGGGCTCAGTCAGGGCCCAGGGGGTCCAGAAGCAGGAGGACAAGCAGAGGAGACGTGGAGGGGATGCCGGGAAGTGCAAAGCAGTAACCAGGGGAACAACAGTGTAAACCATTGAGAGACGGGACCCAGGCGAAAGGATGGCAGACGTCGCTCATTCATGTGACTTGAATCGGTTCAGCCACAGGCACAGTTCTAAGGAACGAGGGCAGGGTCACAGGGCGCGGGAAGTCGGCTGTGCTGGTGAAGTCAGCAATGACATCCAAGACGCGCGGCACAGTGATAGAGACGGACACAGCGCAGCGCGGATGCAGGGGCAGCGTCAGCCTCAAGTCCCGCTCAGCTTGATGCTGATTCAAGATAAACCTAAGAGCCCGTTTGGAGACTTGAAGGAAAAACAGGGGGAAGAGGGAGCATCTGCCCCTGCCAGCCGTGGGTGGATCACAGCCGAGGCTCGAGCCAACCTTCACAGCGTGAAAGCAAGCGCGGCTGTGAGTGCAGAGGCCGCAGCTGTCCCAGAATTTCCAGCGACACTTAGAGAAATTAGTGATGAAGTCCTTATTTACCCCAGCAGGTTTCCAGCATCGACGGGACAGGACCGGCCTGGCAGAAGGCGACGGGGCAAAGTCACACTAGGAAAGAGGACGGTGACGCCAGGCTCTCAAGCAGCAAGGACAGACTCACTGCTCGGTGGTAGCGCTTGTGGCGGTGTGAAACTGAAGCCGCCCTTGGGTCACCATTCGGAGACCCCAAGATCCCTCGAAAACACAGCTTGGGGCTCCCTCCCAGCTCTGCGTAGGACGACTCTAAAGCCCGAGTGACACAGGCCATTTTCCAGGACTGGGTTTTCCACCACTTTACCCCAGGGACAGGGAAATCCTACTTGGAGAAAGATACCCCATGCAGCATTCTTCTGCTGCTTGACAAAGCATCCACACCCCACCCCCCCAGTTCATGACGATACTACAGCACGCATCCCCCCACGCACCAAGAAGTGACTGCAGCTTTCAAGAGATATCATTTATATGGTATTTTTCGTCAGGCACTTGTTAGGTTTTTCCTTCATGCAGTAGAGAAGCAAGACAGAAGGACGCTTGCCGAAAAGTGTGAAATGCCTCTGCGGCAAACAAAGAAGCCGCGGGCTTTTATTCAGTTTGACAGAGGGTGGAGTTTTAAGGGGCGGGCAGAATGACGTATTAGCATCTGATTGGGGGAATGCTAGCGCACGCGTGGAAAAGGCAGGAAGTTCGTGACAGGGGTGGGCGGAAGTCAGCTCGGTGGAGGTGGACGTGCTGTTGCCGTAGGGCCCAGCACCGCGCTGAGTTGCATACAGGCGGAACCCGCAGCAGTGAAGGCTACTGATGAAACAGGCAAATCCTGTGACAACTCTGGAAGGACTGTGACATCTACGTGGCCATAAAAAAGGCCAAGCTTTGCTTGGCGTGAGGCTTCGGTCGCCGCCCTGAATGGGGCTCGAGGAACCTTCGCTGCAGTCCGTTCCTGGAGTTCGCG
>RJWM01022912.1:0-32938 GCA_004363535.1 Dasyprocta punctata | reverse complement strand
TGTGTGTAGTTTAGGCTGCCCTTGCGCTCAATGTGTAGCCCAGGATAGCCTCAAACTCACAGTGATCCTCCTGCCTCAGCCTCCCAAGTGTTGGGATTACAAGTGTGTGCCACCATACCTGGCTCTCCCATTACATTTTGTTTGTTTGCTGTGCAGGGGATGAAACTCAGGGCCTTATGTGTGCTAGGTAAGCACTCTTAACACTGAGTTATTTCCCTGCCATCTCTTAATGTTGGTGATGATGACAATGATGATGATGATGATGATAATGATTTTTGGCAGTACTTGGAATTGAACCCAGGACTTTTGTACTGAAATACATCTCTAGTTCTTTCTCTATTTTTTTCTTTTGAGAAAGAGTCCTGGTAATTTGTTGTATTTCTCAGGTTGGGCTTGAATTTAGAATCCTCTTGCCTCAGCCTTCCAGGGTGCTAGAATCACAGATGTGTACTCCAGTGCCTGACCAATTAATTTTTTTTTTTTTTTTGGTACCAGGGATTGAACTCATGACCTCACATTTGCCAGGCAGGTGCTTATGCCGCTGAGCTATATTCCCGGCCCATGGCCCGTTAAGTTTTGAAAGTAGCTTTTGTCCACATGTGATAAGAGAAGGATATTAGAAGCCAGGTATGGTGACACATGCCTATGATCCCAGCACTTAGGAGGCTGAGACAGGAGGATGGCTGCAAATTTGAGGCCAACCTAAATTATAGAGTGAGATTATGTCTCAAAAAACAAACATGAACAAAAACAAGAGAAGAATATTATTAGATACTTATTCCACTTACTACCTCAATTGTATTATTCAGAAAGGAAAAAGACAGTCAGTTGTGGTGGCACACACCTGTAATCCCTGGCCTGGGCTACATAAGCAAGTTCAAGGCCAGCCTGCACTACATAGCAAGACCTTGTCTCAAAACACAAACAAACAAAATAAAGGAAGAAGAAACCCTTTTTTTCAGTTGGAGAGGAAATGTATAGAGTTTACATTCATGCCACATAGTGACCCAGTAATAGTGTTAGCAAATACCCCACATAAAGCAGTAAAATTACTGATTCAAGAAAAAAACACTAAAACAAGGCTGCCTTTCCCATGCATACTGTATTATTTAGGGCAGGGAGAGCTGCTTAAAATTGCAGTTTCTATGGCTTGCTGTGAAAAACTCTTAGTGCTGGTTTGCCTGCTGGCCCCCGCAGGTGGCTTGTGGGGGAAGGGAGTGGGTGGGTGGGGTGTCAGATATTTAGAGCTGCACTGTTTCTGCCTCTGTCTCTGTCTCTGCCTCTGCCTCTGCCTCTGCCTCCCTGGAGCATCTTGGAGACCTGCCCAGCCACAGTGGGGAAGAGATGGTAGAGAAAGAGCTACAGCTGGCTGTAAACTTTTTATCTTCATTTGTCCATTAATTCATTTTATTTATTTGTTTGTGGTACTGGGGACTGAACCCCAGGGTCTTCACACTAACCCTTTTTGATTTTGAGACAGGGTCTCACTAAATTACTAAGCTGCCCAGGCTGGGCTCAAACTTGTGATCCTCCTGCTTCAGCCTCCCAGATACTGGAATTACAGTGGTGTGCTATTACACCTGGCAAGAAATGCATGTTTCTGAGAGTGGAAGTCTGGTGGAAGAGGTGACAGTCATGCCTCTGGTCACATTACACTCGGGACTTTAAGTGAGTCCCACTTCCCTGGGAGAGAGCTGGGAAACAGACCTGGGCTGGACTAGGGACATTTTGTCCAGTACTAGCGTCTCCTATGCCTTCTCCTTCACGACAGTTAATGTGCATCACCTGGAACCTTTAGCCTCTGTTTTTTTTTTTTTTTTTTTTTTTTTTTTTGCGGCACTGGGGATTGAACTCACAACCTTGCATCTTGTCAGACAGGTGCTTAAGTCACTGAGCCAAACTCCCAGCCCTGGTTTTTTGAGGCAGGGTCGCACTGTGTAGCCCAAGCCGGCCTCGAACTCACAATGCTCCTACCTCAGCCTCCCGAGTGCTGGGATTAAAGGCGTGTGCCACCACGCCCGGCTCCTTTAGCCTCTGTTAAGGTGCTAAATTTTTTTTCTTTAAAGTAACTCAATCTCTACTTTTTTTAAATCAGATTTTATTGGTACATTTTTAGGTATATATAATGATCATATTCATGACAGATTTTGTAACTGTACATGATATGACTTCTTCTTCTTCTTTTTTTTTTTTGAGACAGGATCTTGCTATGTAGTGCAGGTTGACCTGGATCTCTATGTAGCCCAGGCTGGTCTCGAGCTCACAGTGATCCTCCTGTCTCAGGCTCCCAAGTGCTGAAATTACAGGCTTGCGCCACCACACCCAGTTTATAACTTGTTTCTTTTTTTTTTTCTCATTCCCCTACCCTCTCTTTAACCTCTCCTCCCTCCTTCATTTACAAGAGCTTTGTTTCTACTTTTTCCTCTTCTCATTTTTTTTTTTTTTTTTTAGTTTTCCTTGCTTTCCTTTCCCCTCCCCATTTGAACATTTTCATCCTATTTCACAATACCTGGTACACATTTTGGTCCTTATTTACACTTTGGGTTTTTCACACCAGAGAAACAATGCAGTATTTACAGGTGTGTGCCCGATTTGGTGCATCCATTTACCTAGAAGTGTCTCAAGCTTATCCTTTATGGCAGAGTAGTACTCCATCGTATATAAAAAACCACATTTTCTTTATCCACCACATTTTCTTTATCTATTCATCAGTTGATGGGCATTTGGATGTTTCCAAGATTTGGCTATTACAAACTGTGCCCCTGTAAACATGGGTGCACGAGTGTGTGTACATGACTGTGGTATGATGCTTTTAATTCTTTTGGGAAGATAAGGTGCTAATTATTCTTAAATGGTGGGTTTTTATAGGGAAATAAGTTCAGATTTACAACTAAATGACATTTCTGACCTCTTGTGTTATTACATAGTTGTGTGACTTTTTAAACTTTATTCCCTGCAGTGCTGGGGCCCAAACCCAGTGTGTCTCTCATGTGGTACAAGGCCCTATCCCTGAGCTTCACCCCAGCCTTTCAGTATGGTGTCTCTCAGTGCTAGAGCACTTGACTAATAGGTATAGGGCTCTGTGTTCAATCCCCAACACTGCAAGACGAAAACAAAAATTAATATCCTTATCTTGGTGAAACTTTATTGTTTTTATTTATTTTATTTTATTTATTTCTTTTGGTACTGGGGATCGAACTCACTACCTCAAGCCTGCCAGGCAGGCACTTACGCCACTGAGCTAAATCCCCGGTCATGTTATTTGAGACAGGGTCTCGCTATGCAGTTCAGACCAACCTTGAACTCACTTTGTAGCCCAGGCTGGTCTAAAACTCACAATGATCCTTCTGCTTCAGCCTCCTGAGTGCTGGGATTAAAGGCGTGCACTACTATGCCAAGCTCTTGATGAAATTTTAGAAACTTTTGTTCTTCACATGGATTTTACAAGCCACCGAGAAAGAAAAAACATAGCTGGGTATGATAGCGTACACCTGTAATTCCAGCACTCTGGAGGCTGAGGCAGGAAGATCAGCTGGGACTACGTAGTGAGACCCTGTCTCAATAACAAAAAAAAAAAAAAAAAAAACGAAAAAACCTGTCAAGATCTGATGTGCTGTTGGTTGTAACTAGGGATTACTACTGAATCCCTTCCCTCTTTTCTCTCCTTCACTCTCCTCTAGTGTGAGATGGGCACCATGGAAGAAGCTGGAATTTGTGGGCTAGGGGTCAAAGCGGATGTGCTGTGTAACTCCCAGTCAAATGATATTCTGCAGCACCAAGACTCCAGTTGTGGTGGCACAAGTAACAAGCATTCATTGGAAGAGGATGAAGGTAGTGACTTTATCACCAAGAATAGGAATTTGGTGAGCCCAGCATACCGCTCGAAGGAGGCGAGAGAGGCAATTCCTGGGCGGGAGGCTCGGACTGACCCCCCTGATGGTCAGCAGCACTCAGAGTGCAGCAGGAACAAAGAGAAGACCTTAGGTAAGAGTCATTCATGACTGACCTTTGCATACCACTTCGCTTGCTCCTGCTTCCTGTGGCACAGGGGACTGTGGAGGGGACTGGGCTGGAGGTGTGCAGCACAGCCTGTGGCGGTGGGTGAGGTCAGCCTGCGTGTGTGCTGCAGGTGTATGCAGGAGGCAGTAGCAGCAGAGTGGGGAGCTTAGTTATTGTAATTCATCAAAAATTAGCTTTCTAGAAAAGTTTGGAGCCAACTTGACAGAAGTGGTATTTGACTTGCCTTGTTTGCTTGTTTAAAGTAATCTGACCAAAATTTATGTGAAGACTAAATATTTATTTGATCAGTTTATTTAAACACTAGGTACAGGATGTTATTTGTAGTTCAAAAAGTAGGGCGCCTGGCTTTCAAGGGTGGTTTTTTTTTCCTGCTATGTAGTTAGCAGTTTAGAGCAAGAATGTGGCAAGCTAAATCTAATGAATGGAATTTGAAACCCCCTTTTATTTATTTTATTTGTATGTTATTGGTTGTCTCCTCACCTTTTTCTCCTTTGTGGTATTGGAGATTAAATCCAAACTTTGTACATGATAGGCAAGCAGTCTACCACTGAGCTACAACTGTAGCCCTGCATTTTAAATTTTATTTTACCAAGTTGCCCAGGTTGGCCTTGAAGTTGCAGTCATCCTGCTGTACCCTCCCAAGTAGCTGAGATTAGAGGCGTGTATCACCTAGCCCCCCAACCCCCACCTTTTTGAGACAGGGTCTCACTATGTAATTCAGGCTGGCCAGCGCCCTCCAGTTTTTACAATTATTATAACTAAGATTTTTAGGCTAGGTGTGGTGGTACATGCCAGTAATCCTAACACATGGGAGGCTGAGGCAGGAGGATCTCAAGTTCAAGGCTGGCCTGGGCTACATAGTGAGTTCAAGGTCAGCCTGAACTATATAGCAAGACCCTGCCTCAAAAAAAAAATGTGTACACAGAATCTTATACATGAATGTTCATAGAATATTATTTGTAATAACCCAAAAGTTGAAGTGACACAACATCCATTAGATAATGAATGGATAAGGTGTGATATCCATGGAATATTATTCAGCCATGAAAAGGAATGAAGTATTGATAGAGTCTACATGAATGAACCTCAAAAGACATTTTACAGAGTGTTAGAAGCCAGACACAAAAGCCACACATTGTGTGGTTCCATTATTTATATGAAATGTCCAGAACTGGGAAGTACATGGAGCCAGAATTGGTGGCAGTGAGAGTTTATCTCAAAAAAAAGGCACTAAGGATACAATTCTGGTAGACTATCCCTGGGTCTGATCCTCAGTACCACGAATACTGTAAATAAGTAAATAAAATGAACTTTATGGTGTGCGAATTCTATTCCCAAACAATCTGATAGAGTTTGAATTAAAAAATCTTCATAAAGTTGTAAGTTATATTCAACAGTCATGTATAATCATCTCTTAGTGTTCTTATTGGCCATGGGCTAAATGAGAGAAGGTTTCATTAATAACATTTATGTGCATTGAAAAGATTTTTTGAGATAGAGTCTTGCTATTTGCCCAGAGTGGCCCTGAAGCTTAGGCTCAGGAATTCATCCTGCTTCAGCTTCCTGAGTAGTAGCTGGGACCATAGGAGTGGGCCATCACACCTCCCTAGAAAAGTAATCTTTTATTTTGATTTTTTGAGACAGGGTCTCACTATGTAGTATAGGCTGACCTGGACCTCTCCGTGATCTTTCTGCCTTAGTCTCCTGAGTGCTGTGATTGCAGGCATGCACCACCACACTCGGCAAAGTAGTCTTTTCTGAAGTTAGCCTGTTGTTTCCCCCATAGCAGTCTCTATGCCAAATACCAAAATAATTTTATGATATTTAATGAAATATCTTACATGTAAGAATGAACATTTAAAAAAATAAAAATACTACCTATGATCCAGCTTAAGAAATACAACATTGTGGCTTATTTTGAAATATCTTTCTCCCTCCTGTCTCAGCTGCCTGCTTTGTGTTGCCAAAGTCCTTCAGATACTGTTGGTAAGCCCCATTCTCCAAGGGAAGAGCTGGCTTACCGTCCTTTATTTACACTAACCTTGGTTACACGATGGATGCAATTAGTGCTCCTGGAAAAAGATCTGCGTGGCCAATAATTATGTGCATTTTAGTTAGGCTAAGCCTGCTACCAGCTGCAGTTCCCTTTGAACTGGTTTCTGTATGTGCGCTTGCTTAGGAGGAGGCTTTCAGAAATACTGTCTCTGCCCTTTGTAACTTGCCCTTTGTCTTCGCTTGGACATTAGTGGTTAGGGGAAATGTGACGCTTGCAGCACTTCTTAGGAAAAGTTCTCAGTGTGAGTGAATGGTGAGTGAGTGATGTAATTTGGGGTGGGATGGGAGTAGAGGGGGACTGTTGATCCCAAATTGAAAACTAGCTCTTTATTTTTCTTTCCTTTGAAATGCTAGGGTTTGAAGCTGGGGCCCCACGTACTGTATGCAAGTGCTCTTCCCCAGCCCCACATTACTTTGGTACTTGAGAGAATAAATAGCTCATTTCTAGTCACAGGTGTAATTCTCTTTGCAGCAGAAAAGGTGAGTATGTAGAGGATTCACAAGTCAGATTAGACTTCTTTCTCATCCTAAGGTAGGACTTACATTTCTTATCTTGTTAATCATTAGGAAAAGAAGTTTTATTACTGATGCAAGCTCTAAACACCCTTTCAACCCCGGAGGAGAAACTGGCAGCTCTCTGTAAGAAGTATGCTGATCTTGTGAGTATATATATATATATATATATATATGTATATATGTATATAAATATATATAAATTTATTTTTTGGGGGGGTACCAGGGATCGAACTCAACCTTGCACTCGCCAGGCAGGCGCTTAGGCCACTGAGCTAAATCTCCAGCCCTATTTTTTGAGACAGGGTCTCACTATGTAGTTCAGGCTGGCCTTGAACTCACTTTATAGCCCAGGCTGGTCTCAACTCACAATGATCCTTCTGCCTCAGCCTCCCGAACGCTGGGATTAAAGGTGTGTACCACCACGCCCAGCTGATCTTGTATTAATCAAGGACAACATGTGTGTGCTTGATGGGCTTCTTATTGATTTTTGTTGTGAATAAGCTTTTAAAAATATGATTTTGATGTAGCTTTAAATGTCAAATTATATTTTATTCCAAAATTGAAGAAGACAGTGTTTATTTTGGTTTTTTGAAACAGGGTCTTACTATGTAGCCCAGGCTGGCCTTGAGCTGTGATCCTCCTGCCTTAGCATCCTAAGTGTTGGGATTACAGGTGTGCCCCACCATGCCTAGCTCTATTTTTTTTTTTTGAGACAGGGTCTGTGTAGTCTAGACTGATTTTGAACTCACTGTGTTGCCCAAGCTGCCCTCAAATTTGAGATGATCCTCCTGCCTCAGCCTTCTGAGTGCTGAGATTACTGGTGTGTACCACCATGCTTGGCTTCCCAGCCCTTAAAAAATTTTTTTTATTGTCTTTTTTTTTTTTTTTTTTTGAGACAGGGTCTTAACAAGTTGCCAAGGCTCTGCTGGAACTTGCAGTCCTCCTGCCTCAGCCTTACAGAGTGCTGGGATCACAGGTGTATGCCACCATGCCTGGCTCTTGGGGCTTTTTCTTGATTGTGTAATTTCCTTTCACCAGGTAATGTATCCAGTGTATTGTAGTCCTGAGCTGTAGCATAGATTTTTGTCTTTTTTTCAATGAGGTCTTGCTATATTGCCCAGGCTGACCCTGAACTTCAAATGATCCTCCTGCTCAGCTTCCCAGGCAGCTGGGACTTACATGCGCATGCCACTGTGGCTGCTGGCATAGATTTTCTGGTACTGTGTTGCAGAGTACTTTCTAGATCAGCTTTTCCAGTACTGTGTTCTGATCATTTAGGGGCCACTTAGTTGGATTATAGTGATTTTCGTAGTTCATTTTTCCTAAGGGAGTTCTAGAGACAAAGGTTCTAACCATTTTGACTGGAATTGTGAGTTAGATGAAATGGTCCACTAAACCAATACTATGTCTCAACATCTAGTGAGTGCCAGCATTCTTTTTTCCATCTTCCAAAGAAATTGACCCTATCCAAAACTTTGTTGTAGGCCTATGTTATTTCAAATAGTATTAATTATATTCTTGAGATTGTGACAGCAGTGTCCACATGAAAACCTGGCAGCTTGTTCAGATTGAAGAATGGTAAACTTAGACCGCTTTAAAGAGAGACTGGCGGGAAACTTTTATAATAAGCAATTTAAGTGTAAATACTAAAATTATTGCTCTTTGTGAGAGACTTAGGTGAATTACCATTTTCAATTTTATGTAATTTCAGCTATTGTTAGAAAAGTTATTCCATATCACAAACTATCCTTTTTGTCAGTGAGCAACTCAGGGCTGTTTATTCCCCAAAGAGCGACAGTGTGACTTTCTCTTGGCTCACGAAGTGGTCCAGGTTGCCTGAGTGGCCAGAGGTCAGCAGCAGTGCAGTGGCCTCTGCCGTACGCCTGTGGGGAGCCCTGTGTCTCAGCAAGCAAGCCGTGAGAGTCCTAGCAGCAGAGGTGGTGGAAACGGCGTGTGAACCCCTGGCTCAGGGAGGGCACACTTCCTCTAGCTTTGGAAGCTGGCCTCTGCTGCAATGAGGAGAATTGTGCAAGACTAGAAAAGGACGTGAACAAAAATGGGCAAAGCAGGCCACATGCAGAAGACTAGGCCACAGAAAAGGCATTGCGGGGTGGAGCCGCCCACACCAGTGCTACCGGAGCAGTGGGCAGGTCCCAGAGCAGGAGAGCCTGTGAGCAGTAACTGGCTGCTCTCAATGTCCGCAAGGCCTGCGAATCTGCATCTTCCCAAGCTCTTGGGAAACATCGAGGATGCCACTGGGCCTCGGGTCCCACTTGAAGTAGCACTGTCCTTTGATCATTTGCACGGGTGTGGTCCTCTGTATTAATTTTCAGACATGGCACACTGCAGACTTTCCCGGTGAGGAATCTCTCTTTGCTGTGAATTTGTGCTGAGCATATGAAAGATGAAATATGTAATGCCTTCAGAAAAAGCAATAAAGCTTAACTTGTTGAAATGGCACTCATTTCACTGAAGAAGAGCGGCATCCAGGTCGAATAGTGGTGAAGCCACCAGGGAGCAGCCTTCTCACAAGGAGCATTTGGAAAACTTCATTTCTCACCCCCGCTGGTGCTTTTGCCATGGCACCCTCTGGTATTGTCACTGCTTGTCACACTGCCACGTAGAAGTATTGTGTGGAGGCGCATGGGGCAAAGGAGACCGTGTGGCCCCCATGCTTGCCACATGGCGGATACTAGTCACATGATTTTGCACCATGGTTCCAAAGCACTTGTAATTTTTTTTTCCTTTTCCTACACTTGTGTAGGTTATTGTCATGTGGTAAAGTTTGGTAGCTAGATTCCCCCTTTTTTGGGTCAGAAATATATTGAGTATGTTGACCCATGTATTCTATAAATTTTAAGTTCAATTCAGTAGTAAGGTGGGGGCCAAGAAACACATTTGGTTTTTTTTTTTTTTAATAAAACATCTTACTGAGGCTGGTCTTGAATTCATTTGCTCTTGTCATCCTCCATTTGGGATTTTGAAGGCTTTTGTGGAATCTGGGTGCATTTAGGGGAGAATTACCATCCTTATGTTAGTGATGGAACTTAAAAAGGTGTTCATCTTACAGAAAAAATGAAATTTGCATCCAGGTGTGGTTGTACACATTTATAATCCCAGCACTAGGGCCGGGAGTTTGGCTCAGTGGCTTAAGCGCCTGCCTGACAGGCACAAGGTTGTGAGTTCAATCCCCGGTACTGCAAAAACAAAAATATAATCCCAGCTCTCTAGGAGGCTGAGGTAGGAGAATCTCAAGTTCCAGCCCAGCCTGGGTGACTTAGTGAGACCCTGTCTCATATTTTAAAAAATTCAAAAGAGGACTAGGAATGTAGCTCAGTGAGAAAGCCCTCAATTCAATTCCCACTACCACCAGAAAAGGTCACCAGACCTGGTGGCTCTCACTTCTAGTCTCAACACTCAGGAAACTGAAGTCACAAGATCCCAAGTTCAAGAGCAGCCTGGGCTGTGTAGTAGCAATCTCAGGGCTGGCCTAGATTATGTAGGGAGACTCCATCTCAACAAAACAAAACAAAACAAAAACATGAAAGTGAAGGGATATTATGAGCAGAGGGATCATATTTCTCTCTAACAAATACAATGAAGATTTTGTATCAAGAATACTTAAAAGAACGCCTACCGATAAGCAGGAAAAGGACAGTTACCCAGGGGAAAATTGGGCGGAAGACATGGAGAAGTGTTTCATGGAAGTAGAAAAGGATACAGTGATAACTTAAGGCCTGTCAACACATGGAGAGATGTTTTATATCACAGTGATCAGGGAAATGCCATTTCAGATGACAGAAGCCAGTTTTTGTCCATTGTAGTGGCAGAAACGAAGACACGGAAACACACAGTGCTTTGGAGAGGGCGTGGGTCTGCATGATGTCTCGCACACTGCTGTTGGGAACAAAATGTGCTGGCCACTTTGGAGAACTGGTAATGTCGTGTGAAATTGAACATTGAGAACTCACTGCCCAAACTGTGTCCTAGGAAACACAGGAGAGTGTTGGTGCCATTGTGTGTCCTGACGAAGCCTGCACAGGCCAGATGCCCACTGCACAAGAAGGGCCTGAGACGGGTTTGTGTGCAGTGTGCAGGCCGAGTCAGTTACAGCCTGGTTTTGCATGTGCCAACAAGCTGAGAATGGTTTTATATTTTTAGATATTCAAAAATAAACCATACATGACAGAGACCATATGTGGCCCTGCAGTGGCTAAAATACTGACTTGCTGGCCCTTTACAGAAGTATTCTAATCCCTGGTCTGTAGCTCCAGACCAGTGAGGCCACTGTCTTCCTACATCGAGTTATAGGAAGATAGTCAGGTGGCCACTTAAGTTTAATTAATAGAAAACAAGAGAAAGTAAATTCCTCAGTTGTGCTAGTCACAATAAAGTCAAAATAACTAAAGCCAAAAAAGTTTGTCTTTTTTTTTTTTTTTCTTTTTTAGCACTACATGGGGAAATGAAATGACTTGCGCACAAAGGGAAGCCAGAAATGCTGAGCACAGGATTCTGTGGTCGTGACCCGGGCACTGGGTGTGGGGTAGGGATGGCAGCCTCTGACCCTGCACTGCTGCCCCCAGGCGGCAGCCAGGTGATCAGCAATCTCAGTGGAGGGAGCTAGGGTGTTTCCCGAGTACCTGCGAGCACATTGCCGGAAGGACGCTTGGTGTGCTTGACAGGCCACACGATGGCACTCTTGCTTTTGAAGTCGTGACTCAGCATCATTTTCTTTTCCTGGAAGAGTTGTACAGAGATCAGTAAGGCTGCCATCTTATCTGCTGGTGTGGATTGTACCATGAAATAGACCCATTTGCTTCAAACCTCAGATTGTAACCTTTTTCCTCACAAAGAACTCACAGTGCTGCTTACCGAGTTCTAGATTCTCATGACCATTTCAGTACTGTAGCCTGTGGTGTTTAGGAAAATAAAATTCAGTGTTAATTCCTAAAGCATCACTATGTTTTTAAAATGAGAGCACAATAAAAGTAGTTTTATATTTAGATTTCAGCATGTCTTTCAACGGGTAAGAAAAGGTCTAGATAGACATATAGCAGACAGTTCAGGGCGTGGCTGGCCTGGGAGCCACGAGGGACCTGACTTCAGCAGGGCGGGTCTCAGCCAGCGCAGGCAGGTCATTTACCCAAGGGCAGCCCAAATGCCGGCCGAGCCTTGCCAGTGACTTGGGACCTTGCAGGGTAGCAGGTGCCCTGTTGGAGGGTGGCATAAGTTCAGGACTCAGAATTGGAGCTGGACATGGAGCCATCCCCATGTGACCTGGGAGTCACTGAGTTGGAATGAGAAAGGAGAGCTCTCATCAGCATCTGGAGCTGGGCAAGGTGACAGAACGAAGGACCCTGGCCAGCTTGGGGACACCAAGGAAGCAGTGATACAATTGTGGGGGTCATATCTCCATGACACTGTCCTAATTATGGAATCTTGGGTAACTTAGTAAAGTCCGGTCTGTAGATGTCTTCTGTTAAAAACTTCAATAATAAAGCTAAGTGTGGGTTATAAAAGGTTGTGAAAATTAAATGTATCTAAAGGGCCAAATTCATGATCATTTCCACGTACTCTAGATTTGCTTACTTACCTGTTGCAGCTGGAAAAGAGGAGGCTGGCGGTGTTGCATGGCCGGAAGCAGTTTAACTAAAATACTATACTACACCATCTGGCTTTGTGTTTGCTGCTGGGGTGGACCTGGGGCCTTGCGCTGCTTGGCAAGTGCTGTCCCCCTAAACTCTGCCCCAGCCCCCAGTGTTTGGCTTCGTGAAGAGTGGGTGGCGACTCTGAGCTGTTTCCATCCTTCCTAAATGTAAAGTGCTTGTTGATTGCAGCTGGAGGAGAGCAGGAATGTTCAGAAGCAAATGAAGATTTTGCAGAAGAAGCAAGCCCAGATCGTGAAAGAGAAAGTTCACTTACAAAGTGAGCATAGCAAGGCTATTTTGGCGAGAAGCAAACTGGAGTCTCTTTGCAGGGAGCTTCAACGTCACAATAAGACCTTAAAGGTTAGTGGATTCATTTTTCTGGTTTTTAGGAGATACTTACCTGACTTTATAATCACCTTGTGCCCATTTGATGGAAATGCGTGTCATTGCGTGGAGAGCAGGACACACTTTCCCTCTGCTGTGCTTGGGCTGACACTATGTGTGAGGCCAGTGTGACATAAGACTGATGACTGCTTCATGCACTTTGGTTTCTTGGGAAGGATTAGTTACCTCCTAATCACTCACGGAGTCAGCCTGGGACTGCCGTTTACACCACAGCTCTCTTGCTTAAAGCTGTGGGTTAGGCAGCTCAGAGTGGAGAGTGGTCTCTTTCTGTTTTGCACTGACACTGATGGCCCCCATGGAAGGGGGCTGCTGGGGCATGAGACCAGTGAGAGACCCGAGTCAGGCTTTGATGAGGAGAGCTGCAGATCTCCTGGGGGATCGGCCCTACCCGGCCGCAGCTGCTGGCTGCTGAGCGCCTTCACAGCAGCACTCACACCTTGGTGGTGACTGCAGAGGGAGAGCCAGGGGTGTCCAGAGATGCACTAGCAGGCACAGGGTAGAAGAGCTTGCAGCCGAGCCATGGGAGGTCTGTCTCTTCCCAGTGGCAGGACCCCACCTGGGCGGGACTGTCATCACCTGGTCCTCATTGGAATTCCTTGGATTAAGTGAAGTGGGTGGGGTTGTCTGTCTCCCGACAGGTCATTTTGAGTGGACTGACATATTTAGATATGTGAAGGTCTTTTGACACTTGCAGTTTCTACAGTAAGAATTCCACATGCTCCTTGCCCCCTGGGGAGTGGATGGGGTGACCCCGAATAGAAGCCACAGGAGTGGCTCTGTCTGTTCAGGTTGAGCCAAGGCAACCATCAGTGGGAGGTGGTTGTGAAGAGAAGCCCCAGACCTGTAGCTCAATGTGGTGGCTTTCAGTGCGCCTGTCACACTTGGAGTAGAGCAGTTCGTGTCGCATTATTGCGTCTCCTTGGGAAGAGTAGCTTGGTTTTAAATGAGAGCCTCTGGGGAGGAACTAGCACCCAGAAGTAGCATTTCAGGTAGCAGTAATGAGCCCACATCACAGCAGCTGCTTCTGTGAGCCTCTTATCTGTAGGTCCACACTATTAATGGACATTGTTTTGGACACGAAGGAGGAAAATATGCAGCAGGCACGGGAGGAGGAAGAACGGCGTAAGGAGGCAACGGCACATTTCCAGATGACTTTAAACGAGATCCAGGCCCAGCTGGAGCAGCACGACATCCACAATGCTAAGCTCCGCCAGGAGAACCTGGAGCTGGGGGAGAAGCTGAAGAAACTCATCGAGCAGTATGCACTGAGGGAAGAGGTAGGGCACCTCCTCAGCCAGCCCAGTACGCTTCCTTCCAGATGCGCCAGGTGGGGAGGGCTGGTCCTTGGGAAGGAGGGTTTCTGGTGAGTTCTTAGACACCCAACAAGTGTCACGCTCCTCCTTCCTTGAGTGGGATCCTGGAGGTGGCCGCTTTCACAAAGAGAGCCCTTTCCTTGTCCAGACTTGGAAGGAGTAAGCATTCAGCTCCGAAATGCCCCAGACAGTAGCCACTCCATTGCTTTACAGTCGTGTTTCAGTTGTGTTTTGTTCTGTTTCATCTTTTGAGAAAAGATCTTGCTGTGTTGCCCAGGTTTGTCACGAATTCCTGGGCTCAAGTGATCCTCCTGCCTCAGCTTTCCTGGTAGCAGGGGCCATAGGTGTGTACTGCTGCTGCTGCTGCACCCAGCTCCAGATTTAAAAACAAAAAAGTATGTGTTTATTTGCAGTGTGGGGATGCAGGGCCTCGTGTGCTGGTCACGTGCTCTGTTGAGTTACACCCTAACCCTGTTTTTGTTTTTTTATTTCACTTTCATTTATTTTTGATGCTGGGATCAGACCCAGGGCTGTGTGCATGCTAAATGTGTACTCACTCACTGAGCTAAACCCCAGCCCCATGGTTTTGTTTTAGTGAAAGTTTTATACTATTTAAAAGAAAAAAGAAGCTACCTTTAGCCCCTGCCGCACGGCCCAGCACAGTTTAGTGGAAGGAGTCAGAGCTCTCGCTTCTGGTGAAGGCTCCTGCATGCTGGCCAGCTGCATGGGAAAGATCATTGGCAGAGTCCAGTGAACAGCACAGCCTCTGCCTTTAGTAACATGATGTGCTTTCCTGCGGCTTGTGGCCTTCTACAGGTACATTCAGAGAGCTAAGACTGTGGCATCTCCTTCCTACTTTACCCAGTTTTCAGCTTTATGTTAATTTATAGTATTACAGACCTATAGAAACTTTGAAGATTTTCTTTTGATCACTCTCACCACATTTTGCTTTGCTTTGCTTTTTTTTTTTTCTAAATGGTTCTAAGGATTGAACCTGGGGCCTTCACACTGAGCTATATCCCAGCCCTTTATTATTTTGAGATATGGTCTAAGATGCTAAATTGCTAAGGCTGGGCTCAAACTTGCACTCCTCCTGCCTCAGCCTTCCAGAGTGCTTGGGAATGGCATGTGCTACCATACCCAGCATATTTTTCTTTTTTCTCTCTCTCCCTCCTTCCTTCCCTTCTTCCCTCCCTTTTTGTCTCTGTCTTGGTTTTTTTGAGACAGGGTCTCACTATGTAGTTCATACTGGCCTTGAACTCACTATGTAGCCCAGGCTGCCCTTGAACTTGGCAGTGATCCTCCTGTCACTACCTCCTGAGTGTTGGAATTATAGGCATGCGCCACCATGTCTGCTTTTTATGTTTTTAATTAAAAATTTTTTTTTTTTTTTTTTTTTTTTGCGGCACCAGGGATCGAACTCACAGCCTCGCGCCTGCCAAGCAGGTGCTTAAACTGCTGAGCCAAACTCCTGGCCCTGGTTTTTTGCGGCAGGGTCGCACTATGTAGCTCAGGCCGGCCTTGCACTCGCTTTGTAGCCCAAGCCGGCCTTGAACTCACAACGCTCCGCCTACCTCAGCCTCCCGAGTGCTGGGATTAAAGGCGTGCGCCACCACGCCCGGCTTTTTTTTGTTCTTTTTGAGACAAGGTTTTGCTATGTAGTTCATGCTGGCCTTGAACTCACTTTGTAGCCCAACTGGCTTCGAACTCACAGCGATCCTCCTGTCTCGCCTTCCTGAGTGCTGGGATTATAGGTGTGCACCACCAAGCCTGGCAATGGTTGCTGCTTTTTAAAGAATTTAAACATTATGGAAAATTGCAAGTTTAAGAAAACAAGAGAATATATCACCTGGCATGATGGCTTGAGCATTGAAATCAGCTTCATCTCCGTTCTCCTGGATTGTTTTGAAGCAAATCCAAGGTGTCATATTGTTCCACTCATAGATATTTGAGTACCTAGCATAACCCAAATATCATTTTCACACCTGGAAAATTATTTTTGATTATCTAGTTGCTATTCACATTTTTCTGTTTGTCTTTTTTTAAAAATTTGGATCAAGATCTAAAAAATGTCCACCTATTTCACTGATTTATATGTCTCATGTTTCTAAAGTGTTTTCTCCTTCTCTTTTTAATTCTTGAAGTGTGTTTATTGAAGAACTTTTTTGGAGGAGGGACTGGAAAGTTACTTTTCTTTTATTAGATTAATGAAGCCCTAATTTTCTTAAATGATTCTTAACAGTTTTGTTGTATAGTAATGACGGTCTACCTCATCATTGATGTAGCAGATTTGAAACTGAAGTTTGAATCATATTTCTGCTTTTACTTCCTTTGAACACGACGAGTGGCCTTTCTTTGGTTAGAAGATAATGAATAGTGGTCACATCTCCTAGGGCAGCAGGCCTTGCCTGGCTCACACAGCCTGCTGCAGCTGGGAGAGGCCTGTTTCCCTGGTGGCATGGCTCAGGACAAGGCTCTGACAACTTTAGAGTTGTCCCTAGCTACGTGACCAAACCATGGCCAGTGTGTACCTGTAGCCAAACCTCTTGCGTGCTCCTGCCATCGTAGCACTGGCCTGGCTTGTCCAAGCAGGTGTTGTCATCCTGCCATCCAGGTGCCCGGGTGCGGGCAGGAATCTGAAGGGATGGGCCACGCGAGAGAGCTGCTGCAAGGGTTGCGTGCTGCCCGTTTCTGGCATGGGATCACATCGTGGGGAAACTGGGCAGACAGGGAATTAAGGATGGGATACCTGTACTTCTCAGTGTGCTCCACTTGCCCATCTTTGTCTTGATGCACTTGGAGCCTTATTTCAGTGTACAGAACCAGCTTTGGGACTGCAAGCTTGCACTGGGGGTGTGCTGCCCTGTTGAGGATAAGGCTGGAGAGACCTGGCTTTAGCTGAGGCACGGAGACCCCGTGCGGCTCTGTGCTGCATGGCCTCCGCCGCATGCGTCTTTTTTCTGAAGTGATGGAGGCTTTCACTTTTCCCTCAGCACATTGACAAAGTGTTCAAGCATAAAGAATTGCAGCAACAGCTGGTGGATGCCAAACTTCAGCAGACCACACAGCTGATAAAAGAAGCCGATGAGAAGCACCAGAGAGAGCGAGAGTTTGTAAGTTGTTTCTTTCAAATGAAACAAATCATTGCCAAATTTTAAACAGAGTGATTTAAAACATTCAAACTTACTCTGCATGTTTTTTTCTTACTCTGCATTTAATTTTGCACCTGGGGCATGCTAGTCAGTTTTTTTGCCACAGAAAGCATTTGTGTGTTTCTGTTTAACTCTTTATACAGAAAATATCCTGGTGGGGTTGGACCATGTCATTTGGAAGACTTGCACTTGTCTGATTTTTTTGTACTTAAAATATTTATTTCACTGCTTAGCAGGTTTAAGAAAAATTTGGCAATTCAAGTGAATATCAAAGTTACCAAATACAGGTTTCTTACATCTACCTCAGATACTGTTTTTCAAACAAACATCGTCAAGCTGGGAAAACCCTTCTCTTACTTTGGTTTTAATAATCTGTTCACTGAATTCTCTGTGCCCGGGCCCCTCAGCATTGCTCTTGGTGTGTGTTCAGAGTCTGTTGCCCGTGAGTACCTGAAGACAGTAGCATCTCTTTGGGGATGGACTCTGAACCACTACACATTCAGCTCTCTGTGCTTGTCCAGAGCAGCGACACAGGGAGAAATGGGTAGAACATCCACTGAAAAGACCCCATAGCGGCCCTCCTGGTGCTGGCATGCCGTATGGAGGGTCAGGAGATGCTTTGTGTATGCTCATTCCTGCTGCGTCCTCCTGCAGGTCCTGGTGGGGCTAGCCATTGCTCTGTTGACAAGCAGTTACCATTTCCCAAGTCAGAGTGTGCGTGTTACATACACATGCATACACACAATTATGAGCATGTACTTTCAGGTTGGTTTAGTAGCACTTCTTAAGGCTTCTTTTGGACTTTGTGTGACATTTTTCCTCCGGCACTGAATTTCACAACTGCTCACTGTGCAACTTTCCATATAAATTTCTTGAGAACTCAAGTATGTAAATGAAAGGCTTCCATCCTTCCCTCTTGTTTACAAACAAAAATACATAGAAAATGGGTCCTGGATTTCATTACTGTGCTCCACACCCTTTGACCTGCGTCTCACCTTCCTCTCAGTAGAGAGGCTTTGTCCATCATGTAAGTAGTTTCAGGATTGGTAGCTGTGTTTTCTGCTAATACTAGACGTGTCGGTATTTTCACCTAAAACAACAAATTAACACTGAGCTTTGTGAATCTTTTGAGGCCTCGGGTCCTTTTTCCACTTGAGTAGTAAAAGACTGCTCCTCTGTCCTTGAGTGCTAACAGGTGGGACTGATGGGAGACGGCAGGAAACGACCATCCGCAACTGGTGTTCTTGCTCATACTTTGAGCAGAAGGGTGCAGCCTGAATGTGTGATTGTGTACTATTAGTATTTTGCCAGAATGTTTGTGTTTTTCAGTTACTAAAAGAAGCAACAGAATCAAGGCACAAATACGAACAAATGAAACAGCAAGAAGTACAGCTAAAACAGCAGGTAATTGGACAGCAGGGACAGATGTGAAGTGTAAGGAAAATCATAGGGCTCCTTTGCCACCTACCTTGAGTGTCTGTCCTGTCACTGTAAAGGGTGGGAGTCCCCACTATATCCAGCCAGAGTTGGCCAGACTGAGGAAGAGTTCACATATCCCTCGTGGAGGTGTCCTCTTCCTTTCAGATGACCAGCTTATCCGTGTCTACTGAGGACTTGCCTGTTTTTAGTGCTGAAAGTCCTGTGTTCCAGGAGCTCCTGCTTCCCTACCTCAGGCAGATTGGGACAGATGGTCACAGTATCTCCAGTGTCCCCTTTTCATGATCATAGATGCTTCCTCCATTTCTCAATCTGGTCTCATCTGTCACCTAGTTTCCCACTTAAGGAAAATGAATTGATTTTCAGTTACTACTTTTTTGGTATCAAGTAGAATCAGGAAATTGCTGAAAAAGTCAAGCTGAAGAAGTCAAAATACTTCTTTGACCTATAAAATGGTAGTTTTGTAGTTTAATGTAGTGACTAGACTTTGTGTTCTGAGCATCTGTGTGTTGCAGAACCACTCAGAACTACACGGCATGCCTGGCATGCAGTTTGGGGTGGCGCCGCTTGGGCCGCCGCTTCCAGTGCAGACCCCGTGGGCCTCTCGGTCACAGTCTCCGTGGCTGTCTCCTTAACTAAGGGATGAGAAGGACTTCTGTGTCTTTCCAGACAGGCACAGTGAGGCATTTGTACCTGTACTCACCCCTTTTCAGCTAGCTAGATTACGTTGTTGGATAAAAGGTGCCTTAGTTTTGAAGTTTAAGGACACTAGTTGGAAAATGCACTGATCCATGAGGGCTAGCGCAGGCCTCTATAAGCGCAGCCTCCAGGTTGTTCAGCAGCGGGGCCTGCGCTAACCTGACCCGGGAGGAGCTGACAAGGCAGGGCGGGAGTCTCGGGAGCTGCCCCGTGAGTTCTGTGGGGCCATGGCGCAGCAGGTATCGAACCCCTTCTCCCCAGCCCTGTGCATTCAGCCATCCTTGTGCGAGGAGGCCAGTCTGGGCGGAGGATTTGTTCTCTTGTTGCTGCATGTGGCCATCCTGCCGTGTCACCTCACAGTGCTGGCTGAGCGTCTCCTTGTGTCACAGTTAGGCCTGGGCCAGAGTTCTTTTGTGAGATTAGTTGCCATTAGTGACTACCACGGTGGGCCTTTCCCTGGGTGTCAGTCTGCAGCAGCTTTTGTCCCCAGTGCTAGAAGGGTTCCCCACCAACACCTGCCCCAGCCTCTGAGACCTTGTCAGTGTGGGCCGCCCCCATTGCTGCCTCCCAGAGCCCATGCTACTTATTCCCCAGGACTCCCAAGTATTCCGTGCTTCCCCATTGTGACAGCAGTGTGGCTACTGGAGGCAGTCTCTGCTGAGGTCCTGCAGCCCCACAAGGCCGCGCCAGGCCTTTCTGCACCGAGCAGCCTCCCTCGGCCCTTGGCCTGCCTTCCACTCGCACTGCTGCAGTGATGTGGGGGAGGACAATGGTGACTGCTTTGTACTCTGCTGGCCTTGGTGAGATTTCTCAGCTCAAAGGTAGAAGTTCAGAGAAAGATTGGAATTACTGCCTTGGATTTTCTCTCACCTGTCCCAGCTGAATGCCTCTCCCCAGCTGCTGCCTGCAGCTCCAGCTGTGGCCCTGCCTGCGTGCAGGGAGCAGGCGTTGGCGGAGACACCTTTTCCTCCCCCGAGAACAGTTGCGCTGATGTTGGGCTCATCGGGTGGATGGGGTGGAACAAGTGAGTCTGTGTCTGAAACCTGACAGAACCACACCAGCAGAATTGCCAGGGCTTCATGTGCTCTGTCTGCAGTCCAAAGACTGTGTGCAATTGTTTTTTTTTCTATGTAACAGCACCTCGTGACTAACCATGTTAGATTTTGAAAGAAATCTCAGAATCTGAATTGTTTACCTGGAACTCAATCTCTTTCATATTTTTTTCTCTAGCTTTCTCTTTATATGGATAAGTTTGAAGAATTCCAGACTACTATGGCAAAAAGCAATGAATTGTTTACAACCTTCAGGCAGGAAATGGAAAAGGTATTTGTATGTTTTTCATAGACCATTACATAAAGGACTTTAGATATGCTCTTTCAAGCATGCTTAATAGTTGGATGAGCTTAATGTTTGTTGTAATACCATCTTCATTTTATCTTTCTTGATTCTCCAGTGGAATATTTGGTCATCTTGACCTCAGTGTATCCCAAGTAGCTGATGATGGTTGTGCTCTTAGAATTCTAAGTTACAACCGTGAATGCCTTGATTAAATACAGTTTGTTGTTAGGAACAAGGTGGTTTTTTGTCTGTTGTTTTAATCACTTGGAAAGATCACTCCTCAGTCTTCTTACAAAAAAATTTGTCTTTGGAGATTAAAGACATTCATGCTTAGAAGACTACACATTTTGCTATTTCTACCCTTTCTTAAACTTTTATTTTTTCTTACTTTTACACCCACTGAATCCTTTTCTTTTATTCCCAAGCCAAACCATTCCTTTGGCTTCTGTTGCATTTTCCTGCCTGCATTAAGTGAAAAGATATCCTTGATATCAAGCTAGAGACTAGAAAGTTCCTGCAGTAAAAGGCACACTGCAGTTAATCCCCCTCCGAGTGTTGTGCCAGTCCTGCCTTTGAGTGCACCAGTCCCATTGTGTGCGCCATGCCGTGCTCTGCACAGTGCTCGAGTCCCGTCTTGAGGGGTTTTATGAGGTGTGAGCAGAAATCCAGTGAGTGCTGGTGCTGAGCACCATTCAACTGGGAAGGGCAGGCTGTAGAAACATCCCGGGTGTCCTCATCCACCTTACTCACCAGATCTGGTACCATGTGACTTCTGGCTCTTCCCCCAAGTCAGAATGACTGTGAAAAGCAAATGTGAATCCTTTCAGGACCTGGAGGCAGCCATGACAGAACAACTAAAGACATACGTGAAAGAATTATTCCAGAACTGCTTCACAAAGTTTTTGTTTTTTTTTTTTTTGGTACCGGGGATTGAACTCAACAACCTTGTACCTGCCAGGCAGGCGCTTAAGTCACTGAGCTAAATCCCCTTCCCTATTTTTTGAGACAGGGTCTCACTATGCAGTTCAGATTGGCCTTGAACTCACTTTGTAGCCCAGGCTGGTCTCGAACTCACAACGTTCCACGTACCTCAGTCTCCCGAGTGCTGGGATTAAAGGCGAGCACCACCACGCCCGGCTAATTCCACAAAGTATTTTGAGGGCAATTAATGGCAGTGTCTTACATGGTAATAAATTTTTAAAAATCTAAACATTCACCGTATTTTTTGATAACACCGCATTGAAACCTATGAGCTTTGGACTATATCTTCCACCCTTTTTTGAGACAGGATACTAAGTTGCCCATGCTGGGCCTGAACTTGCCATCTACTTGCCTCAGTCTTCTAGAGCCAGAATACATTGTTGTATCCATCCATTCTCTCTTTTTTTTTGGAGAAAAGGTCTTGCTGTGTAATTCAGGTTGGCCTTGGACTGTGTACCCAGGCTGGCCTTGAACTTGTGGCGCCCCTCCTGCTATCCATTGTCATTTTACTTGGTGACTTCCCTTTAAATTGGAGGGGTGTGTTTTGTTTTTCTTATGAGAATGGGATCTCATTGTGTTGCCCAGAATGGCCTTGACCTCTTCCTGCCTCAGCCTCCTAGGTAGCTGGAATTACAGGTACATGCTACTATAGCCAGCTGAAGTAAAGGCTTTTTTGAAAAATGGTGTTCAGACAGCAGACATAACTCCAGCCATATTAATAGATATATTAAATGTATATGGATTAAATAAGAAAGTAAAAAAAATTGGTTCTGAGAAGTACAGCGGCAACTGGCACTTGTAAGCATTTGGTGGATGGCATCCGTGACTTAGTCCTGCATAGTGAGCAGGGGCTCGTGGGATGAATGGCCCCATTGCGTTACAGTGACAGTGGACAGACAAGTCATTGAACCTGTCTTTGCCTTTCGGTTCCTTCACATCTGAAAATGCTGACAGACAGACCTGTCTCTCCCAAAATGCACGTAAACTTGCTGGATTCCATGAGCTGGCCTGGGCTTAGGTTTCTACCTGGAACCATCTTTGTGTTTTGTTTGTTTGTTTGTTTGTTTTTTGAGACAGGGTCTCACTCCGTAATTCAGGGCTGGCCTTGAACTCTCTGTGTAGCCCAGGCTGACCTTGAACTTGTGGCGATCCTCCTGCCTCAGCCTCCCAAGAGCTGGGATTACAGGCATATGCCACCACACCTGGCTTGGAAACAGTTTTAGACCTTAGATTCTGGTGTGGTCCCAGGCAGCAGGTTCCTGCTGCCTTCTGTCCTCGCACATGACACTCCAGGGGATGACAGAGCTTAGGACCAGCCTGTTCTGTTGGTGGCTACAGAGGGCACCAGAGCACTTTCCACAGCCTGTCCCAGGTTGCCTGTCTGAGCCATGTGGCAGTCATCTGTGGCTAGTTCCCTGCCAGCACCAGGCCTGGAGTGGGCATGTGGGCCAGTTAGGACAGGGATGTCGTGTGTTGTAAGGTGGCTGACAGGCAGTGGCAATCTCAGTTTTGGAAATGTGAGCTCTCCTAGCAGAGGTTTGAGGATTTCCCAAGTTTTGGACCCACTTCTCTTCAGCAAATCTGAAGTGAAAGGGCCTTCTGCGTTGTGAGCGCGAGTACAGCGTAAGGGAAACTTTGCTGGTCACTGCAGCCTTACAAGCCTCAACTGACAGTGGCAGAGTTTGTGGGACAGCACCAATTCTTCATCTTCTGTGGGCCTGGAAAAATGTCCAAGAGGCTGAGGAGGTGGACTGTGGGCAGGGAACCCACAAACATGGCCACGTTTCCACACTGCTTATGGAGAAGGAGGAGGACCCATCTTGCTACCCCCTGGTGAAGTGAAGGCTCCACTCCTGTCTCAGCTGAAACGGGAAGAGCGTGCACTGCTGCCTCTGGAAGCTGACTTGGGCTCTGCTCTAGGAGCTTCTGGGCTAAGCTCTGTTGCCCACAGACAACAGCAGCTGCAGTAAAGGCACATGCAGTGATGAGGGTGGCGTGACAGTCACACATCCTATGTGCGTTGGAGTTGTGAGACAAGGTCTTGCTATGTAGTCCAGGCTGGCCTAGAACTCACGGCAATCCTGCCTCAGCCTTCCAAGGATTGGCTGGGATCACAGGTGTGCACCATCAGGCCCAGCTTCCATTGTTTTTTCTGGTGGGACAGGAAATAGATATGAGAGATGGAGTTTAGAACTTAAACTTGCACTTGTGTTGATTCACAGATGACAAAGAAAATTAAAAAGCTGGAAAAAGAAACAATAATATGGCGCACCAAGTGGGAAAACAATAATAAAGCGCTTCTGCAAATGGCTGAAGAGGTGAGAGGGTTTCCTGGGACCAACGTGCATTCCTGGTCCTGGGCACTCGTGAAGTTCAGGTGTCTGTCAGCACAGCCTCCTAGCAGTCAGTAGGTGGCGGTGGACCGGAGAGGGATGGTGTTGGACGCTGTGCCTCCCTCTGTTCTCTGGCTGAGGCAGTGCCTCTCTCCGCTGCACTGTCCTCTTCCCAAAAAGGCAACTGACATGTCATGCTTTTGGGAAGTGACATGTAGAGCTTGCAGCCTTTGCATTTCCCATCTTAAGAAACACAGTCATTTTTCTGTCTGCTAGTCCTAGCTAGCTGTTGAACTCAGAACTCAGCTATTGAGGTTGACAGTGCAAAACGTTTTAGAAAGTGGCTTTTGCCAGGCTTTGGGTAACATGAGTGGGTTTCATCTTGCCCCTGGGAGCAGCGCTATACTTGCCGTGCATATCCAGGTTGTGGCGATGCTGCCCGAGCAGCTGCGTGGGGTCATATTGTGTAGGGTGTGCTGACTTACATGCAGAGGTGGCTGACTTTGTTTCTGTTTTTGTTTTTTTAAGAAAACTGTCCGGGATAAAGAGTACAAGGCCTTTCAGATAAAACTGGAACGCTTAGAGAAGCTGTGCAGGGCTCTTCAGACAGAGAGAAATGAGCTCAACGAGAAGGTGGAAGTCCTGAAAGAGCAGGTCTCTGTCAAAGTGGCAGATGGGGACTTGGTGGCACCCACGCCGCAGCCATGTGCCACTCTGGATGCTCACAAGGAGCCGAACACTTCCTCGCGAGGAGCCCCGGGTGCGCAGCTGCAGGTGGGGGCGATGGGCACGCTACACAAGCCCCGGGGCCCTACTCCCGGCCTCGGAGCCCCCGGCATTGAGTCTGTTGACTAAGCTGAAGCGTGCTCACTGCAAGGTTGAGAGATCTATTTTGTGTATAACTTTCTCTGTTAGTAGTAACTATTGGTTTTGTGGTGAAAATTTTCTTACTTTTTCTACCATATCTGTATTTTCTTAGAACTACTGGATTTATGTGGTACAGGAGGCTGCTTAGCAGTTTTGAATAGTTTTATTCTATAAATTCCTGTCAGCTATGTTGCACATCTGCCTCAGTTTCCCCATCATTGAATGCATGTATTCACTGCCTTGTCCTTTCTCCTTCCTGCTCCTTGCATATAATTTTCCTAAGTAATTTCACTCAAGACAGGGCTGACCATTCTGAGGGAACTCTGTTGTGAAAACAACAGAATTAAAACATTTCAGCCCCCCATTAATATTATTTAAAAGTATACCAAGATGATCAGTTTTGTCTAATGCCATGTAAAAAATAAAACTAGTGTTGGGTCAGAAACAAGCATAGCATATTTGATTCAGATGCGCTTTTTGGTATTTGTATCACTTGACAAAACAAGTTGGCCACAAGCCTTAACCTCCTGGTTTTGGCAGAACATGTACATAGTGTCATTTGTGAACAAAGCAGTATGAGGCGAGGCGTCGGACAGGACACTGGGCTCGGTGCACATGCAACTCCAGGTAGCCGGCTGCTCTGGCTCCAGGTTAGGACCTGGTACGTAGCCCCACTCAGCTCCAGGTGGCGCTCAGGCGTGTCGTTCTCTACTGGCATGGGAAGCCCAGTCTTTGGTGGCTCCTTGTGGGGTTAAGACAGCAAGGGCAAACTCTGCTGTGGCTTTCACTAGGCAGAAATTCCTCTGCCACCTTCTGGCCACTTGAGTGCTGGTGTTCATTTTCACGAGTCCAACCAGGAAAGTACTCAAGGGTTTGTTTTTGTTTTCTCAAAAAAGGGAATTTAAATTAGGGATCAGCACTAAGTGAAAAGTGATTGCACTTCCAGAAGAGAAACACTGGAACTGGCATTTTTACCTGGGAAAACTTGGCAGTGTGTCACATAGTCAGGACCTGTAACTTGGCTTTCAAGTCTGTTTCTCCTTTCATTACTTTTTTTTCAAAGAAAGAAAAACCAGTATTATCACGGTCTCTATGCTTGGAAGGAGGGAAATTTTACAATTAAGCACATAACTTTTGAATTGGTTCTTGAACTTCCCTTTGTTTTCTTCAGTGTTGACTGTGGCTCAGTTATGCACAGGAAGCCTGGTGTAACTGCATTGGAATACTTCATGAAATTAAAGGGTTCTACTAGAGCTGATGTTAGCACATTCCACTGAGAACTATCAAACTGACACCTGTTAAACTGCTTACTGGACTGAATAAACTCCATTTTGTCCAGTTAAAATAGTTTTCTCTTTGTTAAAAGTTTTATTTGTAAAGTCCTGTCACATTCCTGGTCTAAACTGGGTTGAAAAACTTGAAAATTGTCCAGCAGATGGGAAATAGTGCCTGGAGTAGAGGATTGTGTATCCAAGCTTTCCATCATCAGGCCTGTTGAATCAAGAGGCTGGCCGGTGAAGAAGCAATCCAGAGTACAGTAGGTTATCCGATTACCCTGTCACTACAAGCTGGCAGCCCAACAGTCCGCTCCCCAGCAGCTTATTATAAACAACCTCTCCCTTGAGCTACTTGCTGGAACCCTGGACTCGCCTCCTGGGGGGTCAGGGGATGAAGGTATCTGTCAGAAACATAATCTACCTTAAAATCAGTACTAATGATCACATTTCACACAACTCTGCTGGATGTATCACTCTTAACATTTTACCAAGCCATGTGTGTAAGTCACCGCGTTCTTTTGTGGTGCCTGTCCTGTGTGGAAGATTGTAAATCTTGGACCTGTTGCATTTTTCAAGGGCTTTATAAAGCAATGTGATTAACAGTACTTGGCCTGCTGCTTTAGGCTTATGTGTAGTATTTTTAGCTAGATGCTACCATGGTGTTTAATGGATATGGATTCTGTCTGGGAACACATTCAGAATCTTTCCTCCTATTACCCTGTGAATAGACACAAACAGGACCCCTCAAGGACAACCCTCCTCTGAAGTGATCGCCCCAGCAGCCCAGTGTTGTGGCTTCATAGCGTGCCCTGTGTCTCCTGTGTTCTAGAACACTGTAACACTAGGCCGGCCCAGAAAGGTCGACGCTCGCCATCACGCCAATTGCCTTTGGTGCACCATCTCCATGTGTGTTATATTTTTAGTGGCAGCAGACCCCATGGTACAGGAGAGCTTGGGTCTTGGGTAATGGACCATTTCACCCTGACTTGTAGGAGTACGTTTCTTGGTCTTGAGATCAGTATGTTTTAGTTACGTATGCAACTGCCTTTATCACACCTGGTTATCATAATTCAATTCTCAGGTGTTGCAGAAAAATCTACCTCTTTCAGACTGTAGATGGAAATAACTGTGAAAAAATGATGCAGATTATCTCTAGTTTGTGCTAAACACACTGCTTTATTTTTACAGCCCACGTCTTTCATGAGGATATGAATTGTTAAGAGGCAGTCTTGTTTTTGCTTTTCAAAGACATTTTGTAGATTTTTCACTAATGTGAATTGATTTTATCTACTCGATTCTGTATAGATTAAGTAAATATGTATGATAAATTTAACAGCTTCTGCGTATTCTTTTGTTCCCCATGTGGCCTTAATTGCACAAGTGCAAAGGTATAATTTTACCCATTTCAAGGGAGAGGAGAACTACATGTACATACAGCCATCCCCCCCAGCTTCCAAAAGAATAAGAATAAAACATAATTTATTTTAAAACTTTTATTTCTGCAAAGCCAATCAGAAGTGTTGGAAGGAAAAAGTGTAAAAGTTACCCCTGCATATTTGGGAACAGCAAGCACTTAAGTTTGAGAAAATGAAGGCGTAGAACAGTTGAATCAAAGGCAGTACCCTGCTACTTATATTTTAAAACAACGTGATAATCCTTCTGAAGCAACATTCCTTCTTCCCTAATAACTACAATATGATACAGTACGCAACAGCTCACTTGAAAGTGCTAGAATCATAGGGTCAAGAATGCCATAAGCCACCCCGCTTAACATTTCCCACTATACAATGCTGTTTTGGCGCTTGAGAAATCAAGCATTCGTGTAGCATTACATTCAACAGAAACAGCTCTCATACTTTGGGTTTAAGATCCTTGTCCCTCCAGTTCCGAAGTTGTGACATCTGACTCTTCATCATTGTAAATATTTTCAGCCTAGAGACAATAAACAAATTCACAGGTAAAATTCCCCAAGGTTTTTTTTTTTTTTTTTTTTTTGCGGCACCGGGGATTGAACTCACAACCTCGCGCCTGCCAGGGCAGGCGCTTTAAGGCACTGAGCCAAACTCCCGGCCCTGGTTTTTTGAGGCAGGGTCGCACTATGTAGCTCAGGCCGGCCTCGTGCTCGCGTTGTAACCCAAGCCGGCCTCGAACTCACAATGCTCCGCCTACCTCAGCCTCCCCAGTGCTGGGATTAAAGGCGTGCGCCACCACGCCCGGCTACTCCCCAAGGTTTTCATACAGTCATCTAAAGATAAATTTAATCTGCCAATCCAGATCTTAGGATTCACTCTCTGTGACATATTTTGACAGGAATTGACCAGTTTCATTTTTTTACTTTCCACCAAGAAAAAGGCAGGCCAGTATTCTTAAAAATTATTTGCCACTGATTCCACATACATATCTAGCCCCCCACACTCAGTTGTTGTTCACACAAACATCCCTCAGTGTGACTGCCTCACTTTACGCAGCTTAGGCTGCCAGCCACCACTGTGCACGCTCAGTCCCCTCCTGGGCCAGTGCTCACACACTCAAGGTCCTGCAGACAGCAGCAGTGATACAAAGGCCCCAGGGTAGCAGTGAACACAGGAGCAGACACTAGATGTCTATATCTGTTCACACAGATGTGCACATTTCTCCAGATCCAGCAGGTGCCACAGCTGGTGGACCAAGCACTAATGCTCAATTCAAGACTTGTCAAGTGGCAATTTTCCTTATATTCCAAGTATTTAGTATAACAGGTACCTAAGTATTTCTATTATATCACTGGTAAATCTCTGCTTTACAAGGTAGGCATCTTGAAAAAAATAATTTCAGCTCACCATTTGCCATATCTGCATGATGTTATCCTCAGACACTGAGCAGATAACCCAAGGCTCATTGGGGTTCCAACTGAAGTCTGAAATCTTGGCGGTGTGCCCTCCATGAATAAACTGAAAGGAAGAAAGTCTTGGTAAACGTGAGTCCCTGTCTGCATGAACCACTACACGCTGAATGTTTCTTAGCTGCAGGTAGGACACTTCCTCCCACATTCTTTGGCCTGTGTCCTTAAGAGTAAGAGCTTTTTCCCCAACAATGTGGCCAGGCGTGGTGGTGCATGCCTGTAATCCCAGCACTCCAAGACTGAGGTGGGAGAATCACCTTAAGTTTGAGGCCAGCCTGGCATACATGGCGAGTTCAAGGCCAGCCTGAATTACATAGCGAGACCCTGTCTTTAAAACAAAAAAGAAACCGTAACAATATGCACCACTGGGTCACACGGCAAGGCACACATGTGTAAGGTGAGCTCTCACACACACTCCTGCATCGGGCGCCCTGGGGCCCACAACACTGCCAGGCACAGCCCGCACCTTTCCTCAGTCTCCAGACAAAACGCCTCACCCTGAGGTGCCCAACCCCCAGGGCTCCACAGCAACAAAGTCCCTCGAAGACAGAGCTTACAAAGAAATGCCAAAGGAGACAGTTTGATTTGCTATAGGAGGCAACCTCAAGGGAAGGCACTGTACCTTCCATATCTTTGAATTAGAATTCAAAGTAACTTGTTCTTTGAAAGGACACAAATAATAACACACTGTCTATAACTGGCAAGTCACACTTTCTGATAAAGTCTGACTTGACTGTTTACTTTGACAAGGAGGTCTCATGAGGTCTCTATCTCTGGTTAGGGTGTATGTAATGTGTGTCTTTGACCTAATCAGTGTATCTTTTTATAAAAATGTGAGATGGGCCTGGCTGTGGTGCCACACACCTGTGATCCCAGCACTTTGGGAAACTGAAGCAGGAAGATGAAGTCTGAGACCAAACTGGGTAACTTGGACCTGATCTCAAGAATAAAATTTAAAAAGGGCTGGGGATGTGATATTGTAGAGTGCTCCTGTGCTGGAAACTGAGCTGGGGGAGGGGAAGCTTTGGAAAATACTCCCAAGGGATACACGTGTGTAACTATTTTAAGACCCCTGCCTTGGAATGTACATAGGAGTCATCAAAACGAGATCCATAGAAAGAAACACATCAGGGGCTGCCAGGGGATAGGGGAGGAGAGTGCTGGGAGGTAACAGCTACACTTTTTTTGCAGAAAGAAATGTCCTACAATTGACTTGTGGAGATGGTTGTACAACTCTGGATATACTGAAAACCACTGAATTGTAAACTTTATGTGAATTGTACTGTATGTAAATTACATCACAATAAAGCTGCTACCAAAATAACTGAAAAAGCTGGACAAAAATAGCTGGGAGCAATGTATTTTCTAGAAAATATAATAAAACTGCTTCACAAGCAGATCTCTGAGTCACTCACTCACTGTGGAGTAAAAGCAGTAGACCCTGGCTTCTACTGATGGCCGAGGTTACTGAGAAACCTTCCTGTCTCAGCTGCCCTGGTGTGCACTGACCACTTTGGTACCACTTTGGCAGAGGTCCATCCCACTTCTGCCACCTGCTGCCCAGAAGCAGCCGGTTAAGGAGTGCAAGGCACTGGCTAGGGCAGCGGTGGTGAACCTCTGGCACATGTGCTGCAGCAGGTTATTTGGATCATTGAAAGCTCTAAGAGGTTTGCTGCTCTCACTGGCCTACGGGCTCACACAGCGGGACCCGGCAGCTTCCGTTGGCTTTGCCACAGGGCCTTTGCCTTTTATGACTATGGGCGAAGCACAAGTGGATCAAAAATGAGCAGCACTAGGAGAGCTAAATGAAACCTATGCTGCAGAGCACTGAATGACCATCTGCCTATGACTAGGAGGTGAATGGTGAATTCAGAGCAAGGACAAAGAACCACTGCTAAGTTTGGCAATGCTTCATAGAAAAGTGACTTGAACTTACAAAGTGGTCATTATCAATTATCCACCCTGTTAGAAGGTGTGAAATACTGCCCGGTGAGCAGCAACAGGACTGCCTCCCCTGAATAAAACACTCACAATAGAGTATAGCTACACTGAGAAAAATTACTATTCAGTATTTTCCAGGAGCCCAAGTAAATTTACTAAAGTGTTTGTAAAAAGCAACTGGGTTCCATGTACTATTTTGGATAAATTTCAGAGCTCAATCACTGTAGACCATCTTTGGGAGCTGGAATAGGAGGTTCTGACTTGTCCTTGCACTATGTGGCTGGATGACAGAGCCCACCCTGCACACGGCACCTCATCTCACAGAGCACATACCAGGAGTTCTGGAGGCCCATCTTCCGCATCCTCAGCCGACTGTTCTTCTCCAATTTTACTAGTAACGAAGAAGACAACGCTTTCGTTACCGGAAATTCTCATAGCAACAGTCTACACTAAACCAGCATTACCCAGAAAGTTCACCCTAAAACACACACACACACACCCCTAAGAGCAGCTTTCTGTTACGATGTCTGCTTTCTGGAAACAGGTAAGCGCCACTCATAACTGCAGATGAGGAACTGTTCATAAAAAACACAACTCAGTTTCTCCAACATTTTGAGCTGGGCATGGTGGTCCACACCTGTAATTCTAGCACTCAGGAGGCTGAAGCAGGACGATCACTGCAGGTCTGAGGTCAGCCTGGACTACACAGTGAGACCCTGTCTCAAACCCCCCAACCCCAATCTACATGCGAACTAACATGTAGCTTTGTGCATTCTGGGAGTGAAGTACAACCGCACACCATACTCTGGATCTGTCTATAAAGATATGGCAACAAAACAACTTTAACTGTGGAATGTATAAAGCAACACAAGATTTTATGTTTTTGGTGTTGGAGACTGAACCCAGGGTCTCATGCGTGGCAGGCAAATGCTACACATGCCTTAGTCCAAAATGAAAGGTTTTTAGGGAGTTTTTCTCTTAAAAATTTCAGTTGGTAAGCCAGAATACAGTTGAGTTTTTCCCCTTCCCATAAGACAATTTAGTCCACTTCAAGGGAGTACAAACTAAGCCACTTTATCAATGCTCCAAAGGTTCAAAGCAAACTCAAATTCTTAGAATAGTAGCTCTGAAGCCAAGGGACTTTCTTCATTTTGTTTTCAGCCTGGCCTAGAACTTGCAGTGATCCTCCTGCCCTGGCCTCCCAAGTGCTGGGGTTACAGGTATACATCACCACTCCTTTTTGGGGAGCACTAGGGATTGAATCCAGGGTTGTCACATAGAGCTGCATCCCCCATTCCTCTTTATTTTTTGATGCAGGGCCTCACTAAGTTGCTAAGTAGACCAGGATGGGCTTGAACTTGCAATCTTTCTGCCTCAGCCTCCCAGAGGGCTGAAATTACAGACATGTGCCACCATGGCTGGCTCTCTTAAGAGCTGAGAGAAACTACAGTGAGCCCCCAGGGAACACAAGGCTCACCACATGGGCCGTCTTGTCCTCTTTACAAAGGTCTCTCCAGCTTACACAAGCTACAGCAGGAGCTCCCATGTGTAAGACCAATGGATAAAATCACAGGAGAGCAAATGGTGCAGAACTTCAGCAGGAACAGTCTTGCTGATGTGTGGTGAGCTCCTATGAGAGCAGCCGACATCTTTAATTCTTTTGTACAACAAGTGTTTGAAATACAACTATCTTGATGTGTGCTCAGTCCCGCTGCCTTCCTATCAACAAACAAATCTCAACAGAGAATTGATTTTATGGTCCATTTGCTGCCTCACCCACTTTACAGAACAAAGACTTCAGAAAGGTACTTGAAATTTGTTACTTTCATGTTAGGATTACTGAAGTGGGAATAACAAATTTTATTTTTTATCTTTGGGTCTTTTTGAGACGGGGTCTTACTATGCAGTTTAGGCTGGCCTCACACTTGCAGCAACCCTTCTGTCTTGGCCTCCTAAGAGCTAAGACTTTTTTTTTTGGTGGCACCAGGGATCGAACCCACAACCTCACGCCTGTCAGGCAGTTAAGCCACTGAGCCAAACTCCAAGCCCTAGTGTTTTGTTTTTTTTTTTTTTTT